>CAUVYU010000185.1:0-40000 GCA_963556255.1 Allolobophora icterica | reverse complement strand
AAATTTTTCATTGTCAAAAATTCATCGGGCCAAAATCAATATTTACACCTGAAACGTGCAGAAAAATCGTTTTTACGCTGTGTAAAATTTTTTCACCCATCCCCAAAAACTTTTACCCCGAGAGAAATTTTTCATTGTCAAAAATTCATCAGGCCAAAACCAATATTTACACCTGAAACGTGCAGAAAAATAGTTTCTACGCTGTGTAAAATTTTTTCACCCATCCCCAAAAACTTTTACCCCGAAAGAAATTTTTCATTGTCAAAATTTCATCAGGCCAAAATCAATATTTACACCTGAAACGTGCAGAAAAATCGTTTTTACGCTGTGTAAAATTTTTTCACCCATCCCCAAAAACTTTTACCCCGAGAGAAATTTTTCATTGTCAAAAATTCATCAGGTCAAAATCAATATTTACACCTGAAACGTGCAGAAAAATCGTTTTTACGCTGTGTAAAATTTTTTCACCCATCTCCAAAAACTTTTACCCCGAAATAAATTTTTCATTGTCAAAAATTCATCAGGTCAAAATCAATATTTCGAACGAAATCGTGCAGTGAACGCAAATCTACGCTGAGTAAAATTTTCAGCCGGACTTTGAAATTTCAAAACGTGACACTTCTCGTCGTTTTCTGAATACCATTTTTCGGTCACGTTTTTGGACTTGTGAATTATGGAAATCGGGGAACTATGGAAATCGGGGAAATACGGAAATCTGGAACCACGGAAATCGGGGAACTGCGGAAATCGGGGCACTACGGAAATCGGGGAACTGGGGAAATCGTACGGCGGTGGCGCGGTGACCTGCGGAAACTTGAGCACATAAAAAATTATAAATCCGCTAATCGTATGGTGGTGGCGCGGTCGGAACAACAACAGATTCAACGTTCCAACCACCTAGGATGAAAATTTTTATATCGTGGTTCGCGGACAAGACCCAGCGCTGGTTAGTTTCTTGATTAGTTCTGCCACCATCTGGTCTTTGCTTTGACTCGGCAACTCTTTTTTTCCATTCTTGCTTTGTATATCACGTTTCATCGTTCTATATTTCTCCTCCTCTCCCAGAATAAGTTTATATTCTTCATCGCTAATAGCCGTGTCCTCCAACGCCTTAGAAATGTGATCATGAACAGTGTTTAGCTTACTCTCCGCCAAAATACAAATTTCGTCGTGTTTTGAAGCTTTAGCAACAAAACTTCTACTAACAACATTTCCAATAATATCCAGAAAACTCGTCGCTATGGCTAAACTCTCCAGAACAATACCAGGAATAAAACCAATACCAGTGGCTAACATAGCTGCCCCACCCACCCCAGTTCCAAGACTAACCTGAGCAAGGCCGGCCGAGGCCCCATTAGCCACATCTACAACCCTCTTATACTTTTTGCACAGTTGTCCGCGACTTATCGCCTCGGACCTCAGGAATGCTTCTATTTCGCCAATCTTCTGCAGACGAAATGTTTGCGACGTCGTGTCTGACGAAATTGTGGACTCCATAAGCGTTGGGTACAAAGACATAGTTTTTTTATAGTTGCTCTATCAGTAAAGTTACGTTTAACTCAATAGTTGAAGTACTTAAAACGCCTATCTTTTTTCCTTCAATTCGAAAACTCGTTGGTCCTGGAATGAATATTGCCCTAGATGCATCAAATTGTCCACTTTGAATGTCAACTGTACGATCGATGCTACCCGCGGCTGTAATAATGCGAACTGACGCATCACCGGTACTAACACCAAACATTGTAAGCCTCCAGAATCCGCGGTCTAATGAGACCGTCTCATTATTAGTTTGCAACGTAATACATGGATAACGTGCCGCGGTCAATGGAAGCGTTTGCCACGAACTTAGAGTCACAGTTTTGGTCGCTGTGTAAATATCACGGCTGTGATAATCGTCCGAAACGAAATCGATGTGGATTTGGGGAACCGCGGCTAACATATCTGCGGTGGGCTTAGGGATAGTATATCCCCAGTTGGTTAGTCCAACCAAATCATCGAGGTTGTACTTGTGCATATTGGTTTCTCCTTTTTGTCGGAGATAACCACGAATCTTGTAGTGTGAGTCGGCCATTATTAAGTCTTATGTGTCTCCAACTTTAAAATATGTGTAAATCTGGAAGTGGTTTATCATTAGAGTAGTTAGTGTTCCGCTGGTGGCAAGGATTGTCAGCTTGTATGTGGTGTATGCGGTGTCCGAGCCGATGGAAAAATTCTGTGTAAATAAATCCAAAGCGGTGTTGGAGGTGAGGAGATCTGTGAACGGACCACCACTCCGAACGGCCCCACTTATCTTCCAGGACGTGACAGAGGCTGTTGTGGGACTAGCTCCCCCAGCCAGGCTAACCTTCCATATTCGCACGGGCGTGGGGCATATAATCTCTAACCAAGTCCCAATAATATCAGCCGCAGCGGGCGAGGCCCACCACCCACTTGTGACTGTTGAGTTGAAAGCCGAATATGGCGAGTGATCGGGAAGAGATGCGCTGGCTGATACGTAAAAACCACTATGTTCATAGCTTTTTAGTGGCGGAATGTGACCGTTGTAGTTTAAAAATTTGATGCTGTTCACGTACTGTCTTACAGCGGCCTCTTTACTATCTGTATACCTTTTAACCACAACAGCCTGATTGTCGACATATTGTTTATTGGCCACGTTCAAAGGCTCCGTCGGTATTTTATTTAATTTTGTCATTTTGCCGGTTACGATTCTCGTCACCTGCCCGATACTCGCCGCGTCGGTATTAGTTGTTGAGGCCCCCGTGTAAAGCCCAGTCACCCTCTTACCGCCCATAGCTAAATTTCCAGTCATTGCGTCGCCAACTTTAAGCACGCAAGCGCTCCTGACCATAGCGTCTTGTTCTTCGGCGTAAGTTTTTGCAGCTTCGGCTTTCTGGTCCGCGTACCCCCTTGCGGCGGCGGTCTTTTGATCTGTATACAACCTCACGGCCGAATTAATCGCGGTGTCCTGATCGACCGCGTACTGTCTAGCAGCAATATGTTGAACATCAACATATTGTTTTTTAACCACGTGCAACGACTCCGTGGGAACTCTATCGAGGCTCAATAGAGCGCCGGCGACCGCTGTCGACACTTGTTTCCAACTCGCTGCGTCGCTATCAGATCCTGGAATCTCTGTTGGAAGTCCAGTTACTCGGTGGCCACCCATGACTAAACTTCCAGTCATTACACTTCCAGATTTTAGCACACACGCGTTCTTGACGATAACATCTTGCTCGTTGACGTAACTTTTTACAATAACATCCTTTTCGTCCGCATACTGCCTAACGGAATCTCTCAAAACCTCGTTTTTCTCGTCCGTATACTGCTTGGCATCGATAAGCTTCTGGTCTGCATGGCTCTCGGCCGCGGCCGCCTTCTGGTCCGCGTACAGCCTGACGGCAGTGTCCAGCACAGTGTCCTTATCTTCTGCGTAACGTTTAACGAGACCAGTTGCCTCGGAGCTTAAGCCGTCTGCATACAACTCAGCTTGGTGCGCCCGCTCTTTCGCGTACTCTGTTATTTGTTTCCAACTCGCAGCGTCGGACTCTCCCACCAATTCGTCCCAACCCTCGTCTTCACTGTCAGAACCCGGAGTGTCCGTGGGCAAACCAGTCAATTTATGACCGCCCATTTTTAGAATGCCAGACATCGTTCCACCGGTGATTTGTAAGTTGTCCTGATCTACGATGTCCGCATAAGCCTTTGTCGCGGCGTCTGTGTCCATCGTAGGAGTCCCCACATTTGTCAGCCGAAAACCTCCAGCCGATAGAATTCCCAACATTGTATCACCCGCCTTGTGGACGAGCCCAGCGGCGCTTATCTGCCCCCTCCCAACCCACCTCCACCGTCTCTTCCAAATTTATCAACCGGCATTTTTTATACAAAAAAGGGTGATGGAAGTCTAACATAAGTCAAGCACGATATCTTCAAAATTCTTTCCGGCAGCGAGCTCTCTTAGCACGGTCAGGCAGAGATGACCACATACCACATCATCGGGCCCCTGTAGCTGAAATGTTTGAGTTCTTATGGAACGGTTTAAATATCGAGAGATTTCTAGAGGCGGATCCAGCCCATAACTATCAAAATAGACTGCTATAGGCCCATCTATCCAATAGGCGACCCAGTGAGTGCCATCGCCGGAACCGGAATCTAAATTAACAACTCCACACTCCTTCTCACGAGCCACGGTGGGCAGACCATCTCGCATGAAAACACCGCGGAAATGCGGAAGACCTCGGGCGACTTTCTCTATGTCAAAGTTGCTCAGCGGTTTTAGTTTTTTTGCCCGATGTAGTAGAGACCGGATCCTTTGCACTTTGAACAGCAACCACCATATGTCTGGCGCCCGAGATATAAACCGGTTCCACGGACCTGAGCTTCGAGTTCGCGATTGTGACGCTCCGCCCCCGCCAGTGCAGCGTCGTTGGCCTGTTTGCTCTGCACAGCCTTTACTACTCCAGCAACGCCACCCGCCGCGGATAACCCGCCAAAAATCAGCGGGAGGAGAGCCAGTAGTGGAAGAAATCCGCCCGATTTTGTCATCTTTTTCAATTGCGTTTTGGTGAATCTGAGCTCCATGCCAACGCCTTCCGAAATCTTCTTCGCTATTCGGGCGGCTTGAACTTTTGTGAGCGCGAGCTTATCGTTTCCGCGAAGCTGGCCATGAGTGAGCCGGATCGTGGCGCCAGTGCCGGCGCGCGCAGCTTTAGCCAATGTTTGCTTTTGCCCTTCGGTCAGTGAAAGGCCGAACGCAACGTATTCAGTTTTCATTTTTGGAAAAAATATATCTAAAAGAGGGCCTTGTATCTAAATGTGAAAAACCGATTTCTAGTAGACGACGTTGAATTTGCTGCCATCCGATTCAAAATTCAGGAGTCGGTCGCTGATCAGGACGGCATATGCTGTCGTATTATTTGGTACCCCTTCGTTAAAGTCCACCATGATTTGTATGTCCTGTACAGAGGTTTTAAGTCGTTCAGATTGCCTCCGCACGTCCAGAACGAAGATCGGAAACAAATCTACAAATTCGATTGGTGTCAGTTGGCATGACGATTCACCCGCGTCTATGCCGCAATATTCTTCCTTGAAGTCACGTAGGGCCTTGTAAGCGCGAGAGGTTGTCCTCTTGGTGAAGTCGAGATTCATGTCAACCACGGGGTAGCGATCGGTGTTGAGCATAGCGAATAATGTTGCGAACCTGTGCATGGTCAAACAGTGCCGGATTCTGGCCTTGATGTGCATTCTTTCCAGTCTGAAAAGCAACAAGAATCCAGCGTGGCTTTTCCGTGCCCGACTTAACGCTCAAACGCCAGGAAAAAGTCGTCGCTCGTGGCACCGCAATGTTGTCGCATTGCATGGCGCGGAATGCCACAGGTACCTTAACCTTGGCTTCAATCTGCTTCATAAGCATGCTTTTATACTCCAAAGCGGGTATTATATGCGGCATGAACCAGGAGAGTTTAGTCAGCGTGATCTGGCCATTGACCACAGCGGCTTCCTTGAAGATTGCGTCTGCATCCCCTGCCGGCTCAGCAGTAAGGAGTGTTTAATCCCGTATACGACCTTGTGATAATCATCGCAAAAGCCGAATAGATGTCTTAAGGGAACGATGAATGAAAACGTTCCAATAGGGACGGGTTTTCCAATGATCATCAGTCGACGGGCCTCGAAGCCGATATTCGCGGTCGCCGCCGCCGCACTCGTGTCCTTCTGCCAACACATGTTTAAACCTTCGCCTTTGGAAAAATCATCGCCGTATACCAGAATGCCTTTCATCGTCGTGGCTTGCCCAGGTGACATGACATTCTCTATCTCGGTGTTGTTAGCCAGGTATCGAATCTGAGAAAACATGTACGGGACGGCGTTGTTGATGAATGACACCAACGTGTCTGCGATGTAAGCGGCGCCTGTTGTTGTAAGCCTGCCCTCCACAAGAAGGTAGCTCTTAGAAGGTTGCGTGAAAATGTCTTGGTTCTGGATGTCGATCTGTATGGCCTGGCCGTTATTAATAGCCGCAGGATTTTGTGATTCATACTCGCGGTATTCAAACGATTCGATGCTATTGTCATCGGGCACCGCCGAAGCGATGTCCAACATTTCACTCGGCACGTCAAATGCCGCCATTATTATAAGTAAAAAAGTTCAAGCTTCAATTATTAATCATGCTGTAAATGAATTTCATGTGTGGTGGGTAAAGCTTTTTTGCGTTTTATGAATTAGTCTGAAATTTTTTAAATTTTATTTCGCGAGAAACAGACCTCTACCACGACGACTCGGCTTTATAGTCTTGAAACCGGATCCAGCAATGCGGCTGTTTATGTCAGCCATTATCGGAACAACGGGTGGACTCACAGCCAGTTGTTTTAAGTATTCGATGCTCTTGTCGCTGAGCGCCTTCTCCAAAGGTGCGGGAACCGCTCGCGAATGAGTTTCATTAGCGTTTGCGCGTCTCGCTTTCACGGCATCAACGATCTGCCTGACGGCAGACGCTGTTGTGGCCCCAGCTTTCACCACATTACCAACTACATCGGCAACGTTTGTTATTACGCCTTTATTCGCCGAAATGAAGGAGCCCGCACGGCCAAGGAAGCCCGCGATTTTGGGTATCCAGTCGCAAAGTCCACCACCCACGACACGACGCCGCTTTTTAATCCCAAGAACTAACATGAGAATATTTAAGTGTGAAAATCTACGCACTGCGGATGTGAAACCTTATAGTTACTGTCTCACCGCGGAGGTTTAATTGTTCACCATTCTGGTCTGTCAGCCACACACGAATGCCCTGTACGTTGCCAGCCGGTGCAACTGGTAGGTACACCAGATTTTTCGGAGACTCGATTACCTTGTAGCCGGGCGATACATCCGGGAAAAAACTGTAGATTACTGGCAGCTGGCTACCATTTCGATACGATCCAGAGATAATGTCGCAATTTACCAGGATTGTGTCCACCCGGAGAATATCGACTGGATTTTCTCCCTCTTTATAACCAATACCAAGCCTCTGAGGGTTAAAACCGAGCATTTGCCTGATAGTAGATTGCGCCATATTTACTATATATTGGGCATTCGTTATCTTTACGAAGGCGCGTAGGGTAGATGCGTTGGCTTTTATAGTAATAGGAGAATTAAAGCCGAGTTGAACAACACCTGTCGGCGGCGGATTTTGCTTTTCTAACTGGCGACCGATTTCATCGTTAATCTGTGCGATCTCATAGCTTCCGTCGGGCAAAATGATCGTCTTCCACGTCTGTCCATTGGTGGAGCTGTAGACGAACTTGTTATTTGTGCTGTCTATGTTCGGGATCGAGTTATAAGTTTCAAGATTGACCAAAGCAAGCTCAAAGCGTCTTTTTGGATCCAGGTACAGCGGTGGTGAGAAAGCCGTGGTCCACCCTGTAGTATCTGAGGAAACAACTATACTAAAATTTTCCTTAGGCTGTAAAAGTTCTCGAATTTCTTCGAGCAGTTTCTCCGAGCGTTCCATCTGAGCCATGAATTTTGTTTTCTATTTCTATTTTATGAGCATGTTTCTATTCAATTCGAGTGCCAGCTCTTTGGAGATCGCACCGGAACGCAGTAACTCGTCAAGAATGGCGGAGATTTCGTTGCCGAGACCAGTGTTTCCCGCGGCCCTAGAGGCCACCAAAAGCTGCAACCTCTCTACCAGGGCGTTTGGGTCATTATAAAATTGCACCGCCCCGCCACGAATCAGCTGGAACTTTTTACTTTTCCGGCCATGAATGGGCAGACCAGACATCTGTACGAGCTTTTTAAAAGTTTCAATTGCCTGAGGCGAGTATTGCTTAGTCTTAACGAAGCGTTTTGTTAACAGGCTGAACAATGACTCATCGGCCGGAGCTTCGAGCACGAGGTTCCCACCTTTAAACACTCTTAGTCTACCAGCAGACAGCGCGACGAGGTCGACGGAGAGCTCACCCAAGGCGCTACCTTGCAATTTAAGAGGAACGGCTGGGACCCTGAAACCCTTTCCCTTTTTGATGAGGCTGTGGCCCGCTAGCAGTGTATGGATTCGATTTTAATATTCCTTTAGGGCTTCGATATCTGCAGTCACCGCATCTACCTTTTCTTCGTCTCCTTGCTTATTGGCTTTCCTTTTCTCTTTGCCCAGGGTGTGGCGATTATAGTGATTTACTTCACCGATTATCTTTTCAGCACCTGCAATGTCGGCTAAATCGAGCTCGCTCGGAGGTTTAAACCCATGCCGTGTGATTGCCGCGACGTTGAGATATTTGTTTGGATCGACTAACAATGCGGGGGGGGATTCGGGATGCTGGAAGCGCTGGAAGGGCTGGAGCAGCCGTTGGAGCAACTGCTCCCACGGAATCACCGAACAAAGCTGCTATCGGGTTATAATTAGCAGACTCTGAAATCTGCGCCGGCAAATCCTGTAAAGCGCTGGTAACTTTCTGCAGCTCCTTAGACGTAGCCGCCTGGGATTCAGCCGTGGCTGTGGCTATTGGTTTGAAAAGCTTTGCCGCATCGTACTGAAGGTTGGCTTCACCGAGCTTCTCATCTACGAAACGCTGTCTCAATCGATTTCTCCGAGCTAAATAATCCTGAGTCAACGCGTCTCGCTCCTGTTTAGACGAAACTTTTGTCCACATCGTGATTGTATGTCGACTATATATTGCCAATATCGTGTCTTTAAATACTTGCCTTGGGCTTATAGAAGCGATCGAACCCGCAGCGATATTTTCCATCGTACACTTTGGACGTCAAATCTATGACTGCGAATCCATATGGCTGGGCAGCACACTCGCTGAAGAACGTACGGAACTCATCGAAAGACATGTCGCCGCCTACAAACGTATCGTGAATGGCTCGCAAATTTTTACTGTCTTGGTTGAAGAGGACGATAAGATTAGCATTGTCACGGATCGCTTGCTTATGAATGCGGAAGTAATTTTGAGTTAAGTAGAAGCAGTCCGCGCCACCGTGTCGACCCATAGTGAAATACCTTTCGATGGGCGACTGTTTTTCAAGCATGACGTCATCGAAAACTAGAAGGCTTCTGGCATTCTTATTTAATGATTCAACTGGAACTATTTCATCTGAGCAAGAGTGAAAGGAAGCCACTTCCTTCCCGGCAACTTTTTCGAGTTCTGTTATCCAGTCCCGAAGAAACTGATATTTTTCCTGTCCCAGAGACTTCGAGTAGAGGTATAGCCGATCAAAACGCAGGTACCCCTTCTTCAACAGAAGGTTAAGCAGTAAGTTTGTTTTCCCACATCCGCTAGGCCCACAGATTATACACCGTATGCTGGATGGCAACAACCAATGGTGGTGTTTTTTTCCATCGTCGGCTTCGAGATCGAAATTTGTTATTTCCATATAGAGACAACGAGTTATGATTGTATTCAACGAAAACAATGTATTGCCTACGATGTAAGAAACATACTGAGACTTCAAATGAAACAATCGTCGAGTTACGAAACGGTCGGCCGGCCAAGAAGGGAACCTGTGCCGTCTGCGGTGCAAAGAAGAGCCAGATTTTGCCTTCGAATGCGCGAAAGCATAAGTCTCGTGAGACTTATGGAGGCTCGCTACTGAATAGGGCCCTCAACGCTCTACCTCTACCAGAAATGCATATGAGCCTTCCATCCGGTATGTCTTCGGAAGATAATCCGGGAGGTTCTTTTCAGAACACAGGAAAGTACTCTTACTGTGGACCATTCACAAAACTCGATAAACGGCTGTCACAACGCTATCACGGTGTTAATCATCTCGACCGTGCGTGCCTCCACCACGATGTGGCTTACGCAGTTCATAAAGATACCCCAGGGCGTAACCACGCGGATGACATCCTCGCTGCAGCCGCGTCGAAGATCGCACTCACCGATGAAACTCCGGATTATGAGAAGAAGGATGCGCGGCTGGTATCAGCCATTATGTCAGCGAAGTCGAGGCTGGGGATGGGTGTTGGACGGCGGCGGTAGTTTTCATTTGTGTATGTGTTTTCCTGTTTGTAATATATAGTTTTACTGAAATGTCTAAGAACCTTTCAACTATCTATTACAGCCCTAGAGGTTACTGGCGAGGTAAGGCTGCGGTGATAAAACTAGCCTCAGCCGCCAAAGTTTCCGAGGCCGAGGCTCGCGATTGGTTGAAGAAACAAGCTGTGTGGCAGATTTATCTTCCCGTTCCACGCCGCATTCCGCATCCAAAGCTTGAGGAAAATCGACCAAACGCCGTACACCAAGCCGATCTCTTGTTTTTACCTCACGATAAAGTAGGTCGAAAGACTTATAAATACGCTCTCACTGTTGTTGATGTTGCCTCACGATACAAAGAAGCCGAACCGTTGATCAACAAAAGTGCGACCGAAGTCGCCGCCGCTTTAAGCCGGATCTATAAGAGGGGCCCATTAACTTGGCCTCGACTCTTTCAGGTCGATCCTGGACGCGAATTTATGGGTGATTTTACACCGTTGCTGACGAAGCACGACGTTCTTGTAAGACGCGGACAGGCCGGAAATCATCGCCAACAGGGCATCGTTGAGCGTTTCAACCGAACACTGGCCGAGCGACTTTTCGGCGCTCAATACGCTCAGGAATTGCTCCTGGCTGCAAGGGGGTCATCCGAACGGTCAGTGGAATGGGTTCGCCGGTTGCCTGAAGTTGTGGCTGCATTAAACGATGAGCCGACGCGTTTGCTCGACAAAAAGCCGGTTGAAGCGATGAAAGCTGCTAAAGTGACACAGAAGCCCTCTCATTCACAAATGAAAACTCGTTTGTGGGGCTTGGATGAGCCTGTTCTCGGGCACGACGTTCTCGTCCGATACATGTACGCTCCCGGCGAGCTTGAGGGTGGAAGCAAACGCGCCACCGACCCTAACTGGTCGCTCACTATCCACGCTATTTTGGATGTTGTTCGGCAACCTGGCCAACCGGCTTTATACCATCTAGTTGATGGGCCTGGCCGCGGTTTTGTCCGTGAGGAGCTGCTTCTGGTGCCTATGGGCACTGAGTTACCCCCCGATAGAATACTCAACCGTCGTTGATTTTGTAGTGCCCATATGCCAGCGTTGTTATCCCATCGGCCTCGATCCACTTTTTTGTGTCTAATGGAGAGAGGCTGATCTTATTCTGCTCGTACACTCCGATCTGGTGGTCGTGGCTTCGAATCACGACTTGTGTGTGCCGCATCTCTTCTCGTTCGAACAGGCACTCCTTGTATAGCTCGTGGTGCAGATCCTTCTTCACAACTGCTCTCTGAACGCCTTTAGCTTTCCTGATCTCTGAACCACCCGATTTTAAGATCGAGTACATCTTCGGACGCAGTCCCACGAATTCGGCTATGGCAACTCCGTTACATTCATCCTTGAACTTGCCCACGACTTTCTTGTTCTCGACGTCGTAGTACGGGCTGTCTCTAGGAAACTCACTAAAGTCGTGTCAACCCAATCCTTCCGTTGACAATCCTTCTGATTAAATCCTTGTTCTCTTCGTACTTAACGCCTATTTAACGTTGACCTTTTGAACACTAATTCTACGTATAAGTATAACCTGAATTAATCAGCAACACAGTTTAATATCTTTTAGTTTAATAAGAAACAAACAGACAGAACTCAATTCGATTACAACTCAACTAGTCAGCCACACTACTACAGCGAACACACTCGAATTCAAACTTCTTCTCTAGTCAGCATAATTCTTCGCGCCTCTTGACACACCTGTCTTCTGTGCGCCTAAGCGAACTCTAATAATATACATATAGCGCGCCGCTGCCGAGATTGGCCGGCCGCGCGTGTCACTAAGACTATACGTTATACATCTATCATATATACATATACACGTGAAACTAAAGTAAGCGCACTACATATATACGCTAAATATCTCGCACTGCAAAACTGTACACAAAACTCAGTTCACATTACCTCCTTCCTTTTTCTGGAATTGAGCAAATTAAATTTCAAAATTTGCGAAATTACCAAAATACATGAAACAAATATATATATAACTAATCAATCAAACAGTCTTACGATTATTTATAATCTTGACAAACAATCAGCAATAATATTCAATCTGCCCTTCTTGTACTTCACCTCAACATCAAAAGTTTGTAAGGCTAACGCCCAACGCACAAGTTTAGCAGACTTAGACATTGACTCAGTCAAATATGTAAGAGGATTGTGATCAGTAAAAATGAAAATTTTCGATCCAATTATAATTTCTTTTAACTTGTTTAAAGCCCAAACAATAGCATAGGCTTCCTTTTCCACAGTAGCCCATCTCTTCTGGGTATCAGTTAATTTCTGACTGATAAATGACACAGGGCGTTCTATTCCCTTGTCGTCCATCTGTGTTAAAACAGCCCCAACTGCAAAGTCACTACTATCGCAGTACAAATTGAATGGTTTTCCCACTTCAAAAACATATAATACTACTTTGGATCGCACAGCCTCTTTAAGTAAATCAAATGCTTGCTGATGTTCAACAGTCCAATCAATCTTATCAGAAACACGTTTACTAGTTAAATCAGATAAAGGTTTCGCAATCTCTGCAAAGTCCTTAATAAACTGTCTGTAATAATTAAAAAATCCAAGCAGTTGCTTAACTTGCTTCTTAGTTTCTGGGATCTTCAAATTAGTCAAACTTTCAATTCTGTCTGGATTCATCTTTATCTTACCAGACCCAACCACATGACCGATAAACCTTACTTCACTCTTACCAAATATGCATTTTTTCAAATTCAAAGTAACGTTATGCAATCTCATTTGCATCAAAAATGCATCTAGATGCTGCAAGTGAACTTTCCAACTGTCAGAATGCACAGCAATGTCATCAACATACGGTTCTGCAAAGTCACTTATAGGCTGTAAAACTAAATTTATCGCCTTAACAAAAGTTCGTCCAGAATTTATCATTCCAAAAGGAACACGAGTAAATTCATACAGTCCATTATGTGTTACAAAAGCTGTCTTCCATTGATCAGATTGTTTTACAGGACAAGTCCAATAAGCACTTCGACAGTCCAAGATGGAAATCACATTAGACTTTCCAACTTTGTTCAAAACGTCTCTGACAATCGGCATCGGATATTTACAATCCACTGTGAATGAATTAATGTATCTGTAGTCACAGGCAAGTCTCAAAGATCCGTCTTTCTTTTTAACAATAACCAAAGGGCTTGCCATTCTGCTCGATGATGGTTTAATAATGTTTGTTTTTAACATTTCTTTGATCTGGCGTTCCACTTCTGCTCGATAAATTAAAGGAATTCGATATGCTGCAAATTCCTTTCCACGAAATCCTGGTTTTAGTTCAATTTCATGTTCAACCAATGTACATAATCCGGGTTTTTCTGAAAATCTGTCACAGTATTTGTTCAAAACTTTCAACAACTGTTCTTGCTGAGTTACTGTCAAATGGCTAATTTGTTCAGGATCGAGGTTAAGTGAATTCTTGTCATCTTGAACCTCATTCCTCATTGGTAATTCAACCACTGAACCAAAATCTTCATCTTCTTCAACGATTAGACCACAACTTAATGCTCGAGTAATATATTTTCTGATCTTGTTGGCGTGAATTATTTTTCGACCATTTTCACCCATATCGACTAAATAAGAGTACTTTGATCTTCGATGTATGATCGTACATGGACCATGCCATCGAGAAATAAGTTTGTTTGTTGACGTTGGATACAAAACTATGACTTTCTCACCAGCTTCAAATTCTTTGTGCTTTGCTCTCTTGTTATACTGATTCGTGTATTGTAATTGCTTTTCTCGAGAGTAGGATTCTGCAAACAATAATGCTTTCTCCATATTTTCTTTGAGTTCTTTCAAATACTTTTCTGGTTTAACTCCAACATGAGGTGGTAAGTTTATTTCTCTAGTCCAACTCTCTTTTAATATTGCCAATGGTCCTCTCGGAATTTTCCCATAGACAAGCATATATGGTGATACTCCAGTAGTTGCATTCGGCACTTCTCGTAATGCCCACACTGTGAAAGGAATTATCTTGTGCCATTTCCTCGGGTTGTCTATTATCACATGATGGATCATCTTTTTAAATGTCTGATTCCATCTTTCTACTAATCCAGCAGCCTCTGGGTGTCCTGGTGTGTCGAATCGTGGACTACAGCCCATTAAATTGAGAAATTCTCTTGTCAAACTGGCTGTGAAGTTCGTTCCTTGGTCACTTGTAATCACGGACGGCACACCAACGTTCATGAACAGTTCCGTCAACGCTTCACACACAGCCTTCGCTGTCAGCGATTTCAATAAGAAGATTGTAGGCCATCTGGTGCACGAGTCCACAATGCATAAACAATACTTGTGACCTGCAGCAGATACTGGATCGATCGGGCCAACGAGGTCCATCGTCATTCTCCTGAAGGCGACCTCTTCTCTTGAGACCGGAGTGATAGGTACTCTATCCATCACCAGACTCCTTGCCTTTAGTTGACACTTCTCGCAAGACTTACAAAATTTCACAATGTCTCTTCTCATCTTTGGCCATACAAAAGATAATTTTATTCGTTCTCTTGTTTTCTCTTCTCCTAAATGTCCTCCAAATACCGATTCATGCGCCAATTCCATCACTTTAATTCGTCTCTCTTTTGGTAACACTAGTTGATATATCGTCTGGTCTAATATCTGATATTTCTTATGCAATAAACCGTTGATCACACAGAATTCAGATTCTTTCTCTTGTGCTAACTTCCACCACGGCTTCAACGATTCATCCTTACTCTGTTGCTCTTCGAACTTCTTCGAATCGGCAATCTGCACCTTTTGTTCTTCATCCATTTCTTCATCTCTATACAAGTCTCCTATCCCCACATCACATTCATTGTCTTCTTCAGTTTCATTTAATGTGCCATTCTCCCATGCAACCATCTCTTGCTCATTCATCTCTGATGTTACACCATCTCGCGATAAGCTTCGTTGCTCATTACTTTCGTTTTTCTCATCACTTGAACTTTCAGTTTCACTCTTCTCATCAACATCTACCATTTCCTGTTTCCGACTCTGCGCTCTCGTCATTACATTTGCTCGTACACTCACATCTCCTTGTATCGTTTTAACTTTCATCTGTGGTACGGCTTTTAATTCGGCGATTATCTCCGGATGCAACAAGAATCTTTCTGTACTGCCCATCTTTGCAATACTAGCACACATCAAGGTAACATAAGGTGTAAGTGAACACTGGATTTTACGCGGAAATCCCTCTTCTACCACGTCACTATCACACAGTCTAACATCGACTTTCACTAACTTCGCAGGAATGGCATCTCCTGCCACACATTGCAAATTCACTTTTCCAATTTGTTCCACCTTCATGCCTTCCAGTAATTCTTCACTAATCACCGGAATCTCTGCTCCCGAGTCGCTCAGTGCTTTGACTTTCACTGGCTCTTTACCGTCTACTCCACGAATTTCAACCTCGACATATTGCAAGAACGATTTCTTCAATATTCGACTGTCATCTTTTCCTATGACTTCTCTCTGAATTTCAGCATCCAATAGAATTTCTTTTTGAATACCACATTTCATTACCGACTTTACTTCAGTCTCTTGGTTTTCTTGACTCGCGGTTTGATTATCTGTATCACTAACCACTTGAATCAAATTCACCCTTGTGTGTTCTTGATTTCTGCTAGAACTAGCTGCTGCCACTGGAACTGGACAAAATTTAACCAAATGTTTGTCTGAACCACAGTTGTGACAACGCTTCACCACTGTATGGTATGGTTGTGAAATACCTCGTTGTTCATTTCCTTCATATCTCTTATACTGCGTAAACGATGTGTTGCCTTCCCTCTTGGCAAACGGCGCTGACGATTTGTTAAATCCCTGACGACCAAACGTCACTTCTCTGGTCTCATTGGGTACAGGGACATTAGCCTTGACTTCTTTACCTTTGAACTGACTCCCTGTTTCTGGATTACTTTTCCACTTTCCACTCTGGCTTTGGTTTACGGAACGTTGAGAAGGATAACTGTTTATATTTGGAAATGCAAACCCAATTCGATTGTTTACATGAATGTCTGCTAAGTCTGCCACTGCACTAGCTTGGAGACAGTCAGTTCCTTCCTTCGACAATACAAACTGTAGTGGACCTGGTGGTAAACATTCTTTCAGCTTATCCGCTACCAGCAAATCAAAGAGCGTATCATACTCTCTGTTCACGTTTCGACTTCTCACGTAATAGTTTAGCAAGTTCTTCAGTCTTGCCGTAAACATCGTATAAGTCTCTTCTGTCGTCTTCTTAGCATCCACAAATCTGGCTCTGTATTCTCTCGAAGTCAATTTAAATTCTTTTAATAAGTGCTGCTTGACTTTATCGTAATTGTCTAGATCATCGAATGACAATCTATTCAGAACAGTTCGAGCTTTCGGCGTCATCAATGGTAGTAATAATTTAACCCAAAACGGCTTCTCCACAGCAAAGCTACGAAACGCGTTCTCGACTGTTTCAAAATATAATGGCACCTCCATCATATCAGTTGGCATTTGAGGCAATACATGCTTCATTGCATCACCTATTTTCTTAATTTTTGACACCAAAGTTTCACTTTCTTGCTGCTTCCTTCTTTCTGCTTCCCGTTCTTCTCTCATTTGCGTTTCTTTCAATGTCAATTTTGATTTCTCCAGTTTCAGACGTTCTTGTCTTTCTGTCTCTGCCTTTTCCAAACTTTCTTTCTGAAATTTGAGTTCTTCTTGTCTTATCTGTTCTGCGCGTTCTAACTCTAACGTTCGCGCTTTTTCTTTTTCTTCCTCACGTATTCTCTTTGCTTCAATCTGTTGCTGACGAACCTCTTCATCACTTTTTCTAGCTCTTTCAAATTCAATCATCTGCTCTAGTCTTCTTCTTTCAGCATCTTCCCTATCTCTTTTCAACTGTTCTAACTGAATCTCAAACTGATTCTTTTGCAATTCAAGTTCTGCCTTACGCACTTGTTCTGCTTTATCTTCTCTCTCTCTTTGCAGACGTAATTCCTCTTGCCTTGCAAGTTCCGCTTTCTCTTCTTTCTCTCTCTGCAAGCGCAATTCTTCTTGCCTTGCAAGTTCCGCTTTCTCTTCTTTCTCTCTCTGCAAGCGCAATTCTTCTTGCCTTGCAAGTTCCGCTTTCTCTTCTTTCTCTCTCTGCAGACGTTCTGCTTTCTCTTCTTTCTCTCTCTGCAGACGCTCTGCTTTCTCTTCTTTCTCTCTGCAAGCGCAATTCGTCTTGTCTTACACGTTCTGCTTCTTGTCTCAGCTCTTTCTCTTCCTGTCTACGTTTATCCTCTCTTTCTTTCTCTTCTTGTCTTCGTCTCTCCTCTTTTTCTTTCTCTTCTTGTCTCCGTTTCTCCTCCCTATCTTCTTTCATCATCATCCACTGCATCAACATCTCCATAGACATAGGCGCAGGAGGTTTTTCAATAGCCTTTTCGACGGCACCGCCAACGGCACCTTCTTCTTCGACTTCTTCTTTCACCCACACTTCAGCGAGTTCCTGTATCATGTCACCACGTGACATACCTTCTAATTGTTCTTCTTTAAAACCGGCTTTCAACAAACGCTGTTTTAGCCTTTCCGTAGACATCTTCTTAATATCTGCTTGTCTTTCAGCACTTAATTTCTCCATCTTACTTGTTTACTTTGGTGATTTCTCTTTTCAAAGAAGTCACAGTTTTTCTTGTTGTGTGAATCGATAAACAAACGGGATTTCTTTTGTATTTGTTCGTGAAAAACAACGAAATTTTTTATACCGTTTTCTCGTGTTCCACCGTCGTTGATATCGAAGACACGTCACACAGCAACAACGCGTAGATTCTTCTAACACCGTTGTAAATTCTTTTATCACCGTCGTAGATTCTTTTATCCGCCGAAGGAGGTGATAACGTGAATTTTAATCCACCGTGAGTTTATATCCACCGTGAGTATTTATTCCACCGTGAGTATTTATTCCACCGTGAGTATTTATCCAACGTGAGTATTTATCCACCGTGAGTATTTATCCACCGTGAGTTCTTATCCACCGTGAGTATTTATCCACCGTGAGTTCTTTATCCACCGTGAGTTCTTTATCCACACCGTCACTGCCACCAATAATGTCAACCCAATCCTTCCGTTGACAATCCTTCTGATTAAATCCTTGTTCTCTTCGTACTTAACGCCTATTTAACGTTCACCTTTTGAACACTAATTCTACGTATAAGTATAACCTGAATTAATCAGCAACACAGTTTAATATCTTTTAGTTTAATAAGAAACAAACAGACAGAACTCAATTCGATTACAACTCAACTAGTCAGCCACACTACTACAGCGAACACACTCGAATTCAAACTTCTTCTCTAGTCAGCATAATTCTTCGCGCCTCTTGACACACCTGTCTTCTGTGCGCCTAAGCGAACTCTAATAATATACATATAGCGCGCCGCTGCCGAGATTGGCCGGCCGCGCGTGTCACTAAGACTATACGTTATACATCTATCATATATACATATACACGTGAAACTAAAGTAAGCGCACTACATACAGGGTGCGGCAAAATAAAGTAATCCCCTGTAGTGTTTGGTTGATATCTCAAGAACGAAGTTGGATTTTTATAAGAAAATTTACACGGCCATTGGTCATTCATATCTACGTACAATTGCCAAATTACATTATATTATCACAACAATTGACTAAGTTATGCTATTTGAACAGAGACAAGCCCACGCTTTATAACGTGCAAATTTTACGGTTGCGTTATTGGTTGTACTGTAGCATTTATTATGCAGGAGTGGCTGCACGCAAACTGTCCTGAGATCATTGAGAAGGACCAGTGGCCACCAAATTCCCCAGATCTCAACCCCCTTGACTATCACGTGTGGGGAGCCATGCTGGAAAGGTATCACAAACTCCAGCCGAAGCCAAAGACAATCGCCGAGTTGAAAGCCGCTTTGCAGTCAATATGGGACGATATGCCACAGGCGCCGATCAACAAGGCCATCAAGAACTTTACCAAACGGCTGAAGGCATGCGTGCAGGCCAATGGTGGATACTTTGAACACTTAATGTAAAATTGAAAGTGCAATTCGTAAAGCTTTGTTGTAAAAATATTTCAAGTTGTACCATTTATTTTCTTGTTTCTTTACAAAGTAACTATTTTTAACCATGTAAAATCGTGGGGGTGTCGTGTTTGAAATAACATAACTTTGTCATATTTCAAGATTGTTAAATAACATTTGGAAGTTATATGTAGATGTGAACAGACAATATCATTACCAAGTTTTATATAAAAATTCTAAGCGGTTGCTACAGAATTTGCAACACACTGCAGGGGATTACTTTATTTTGCCGCACCCTGTATATACGCTAAATATCTCGCACTGCAAAACTGTACACAAAACTCAGTTCACAAGTCGTATGAGTGTTTTTTGTTCCACATATCGGCATAGGCGTTCGGAGTTTCCACCTGAAATACCAGGCTGTCAGTGTCTGTGTATAAGAGTTGGGCATTGTTGCCGTACTCGTTTTTCACATCGTTGTACCAGAAGTCGTACATCAGATGCTTGCTGAGGTCGAGGACAGCCTGGCCGACATATACAGGTCTGTTTAACTTGAGCTTGTTCTTCAAACTGTGAATCGCGGCGAGTTGGTCGTAGAAGATTTTGTGTGATATGTAGGCCGGGTCAGCAATTAGTTTACGAAGTTTGTCAACTTTTGAGGTCGGAACCAGGTTAACTCTGATTCTTTTTCTAAGATTTTCCATGGTCTTTCCAAAGACCGCATTATTAGCCAGTTTGAAAAAATCCTTCTCAAACTCCGACGTTGCCTTCGCTCTCAATTTCGTATTCATCTCGATGTATGGAGCCATCCATGCCTCCTGTCTAAACTTAATGACACGATGAATTTTAGAAACTCGTAGCCCTAACGAGTGGTAGAGTTTGAGATTTCTATAATGGACCACATACCGCTCCTTAGGTCGTAGGCTTGGTACTAACTTCACATGCTTTGTGAACTTGCCTCCCAACTCGTTCATAAGCACATTCTGATAGTCACTCAACCACTCCTCTTGGACTGTCAGGGTCTCCGGTGCTAAGGGATAGTCGCTATGTGATTCGTGGAGGTGCTCCGGGTACCCGAGATCGACTTCAAGTAGGAAGCCTTCAGGCGCGTCATCTGGAGTTTCCAACACTTCATCGAGAGTTGGACTTTCCCAGCTAAATCCTCCAACTGGCAGTGGCTGTTGCATCGCCCAGCCGTAAAGATTATTCGCGTCGAGATACATGATCCAGTTGTCTGGCTTCGTGGTATCGTAGTCGGGGCATTGCGGGTTGTTGGCTTTTGCGAAGCGCTTAGATACCATCGAGATTCCACCTCGGAGACCTTTCTCTACGAACAAATGCATATCTATATCGGTTAAAAGTTCGAGCTCGATTTTTGTCTTTTTCAACAAAGCGTCCCAGGCCATTCCTGGCAGGCTGAAGTAATTTGCCGGATCTAAACTGTAGTGATTCATCGATGTGTTTCTGAAGGTCTCGAAGATATCTGCGAGTAGAAGTACATCCGTGCGGAGATACAGGTCGTGATAGTCGCCCAGAGTTTTACAGTCGAATTCGTTCCATACTCGTTGGGCGTGTTCATAATCCTCATCAGAAATGTTCTCTCGGGAGAGCCTACTGTAGAACGCTTCTTTGGGTGGAAGTCGGTCTTCTGCGAAGCGGTGGTAATCGTCAATGTGCTCGTAACAATATACGCCCTTTCGTCTCAACAGATCTAGTTTTGTCCTATCATCATGAACGAAATTTTCCTTTATATATGCCGTTGTCACTTTCAAATCCTCTAGCGACAGATTTCCTGATAATTTATCCAACGAGCTGTTTAGAAACTGGAGGCTGTCGATGAACTGTAGTTGTCCTATGTTGAATGTCATGTACTTCTCCATATTGTTTGGAATACAGTTAATTTCAGTTTCCTCATCCTGCGCGGCCTCACAGCTACCTATCGCTTGCATTATGAGGTGGCTGTCGTAACCTCGCAGATTGTGGAAGACCACCGGTACCTTACACTTATCTGGATATATTCGAAGTTTGAGGTTGCAGGCGTTGTGAGCGGCACCTCGATATTTACCGGTAATGTGACAGTGGTCGCGAACTCTATCTTCTTCGAGCGCTTCTCCGCAGATATGACATTCAGTAGCCTCGCGGAATGATTGGCGATCAACTGCTGACATAACCATCTTAGCTGGGGTGGCCAGCCTTTGTTTGATAGTGGCTAGCTCGCCTTGTAGTCGTTGTAGGAACTCTTCCACGGCGTTCTCTCCACGATATAAAACTGGTTTCTTCGTGCGGCCGTCGCATCGAACCACTATGTAACAAAAACTGCATGGTTTCTGCTCAGCTATCTGTCTAGTGTTGCTCTCGTTGGGGTTCATGACTGCACCTTCGATTGGTATGTTTAGAGCCTCGAAGTCTGCGTAAACGATATACGGGACTCGCATCTGTTTACGATGGTTCTGAAATTTGAGGATATTTTCATCCTCTTTTGGCATCTCAATCCGCTGAGGCTTCTTACTAATGCCCTGACAATCTTTGATATGGGCATCTAGCAAGTCTTGTCTACAGAATACGTGTAGGCAGCGACGACATGGGTGTTTCTTGTGCTTGTCTTTGCTATTTTGATGAATTATTCGACCAAGGTCTTTAATCCAGACGTAATGGTAATCCTCACCTTTAACTAATAGTAGAAGATCGATATTATAGTCTCTATTGGTCTGCTTTGAGACATAAATCGGGTACAGCCCTTCATTCCATCCGAAGACTGATACGGACACCATCGGGTTCTTACGCTCGAACTTGCCAACATCTGTGACCTTCACCGGAAATTCTATTCCGTCGAAGTTTAGCTCCTGGAGGTGGGCACGATATTTAGTTGGGCGTTGAGGGTCCTTATCTACTGGATACATTGCGCTTAGAATGGCCCACTCGAAGCACCGGTTGTCTTCATTCTTTACATTAACGACTGAATGATAGGGGATATACTTCGGTGTTGGAAAATAGCTCTTGCCTCGGAAAGGCTTATATCTTGCAAAACTGAGGTCTAGCGCCACGACCCGCCTCACCCTCCACCCCGACCCCTCACTGGTGTAATCCTCGAGGAGTTTTAGTATTTCGGCCTTGGCCTTCCGTATAGCCCCTTGGATTTTACCCGCATTGGTAACTGGTACTGCTTTGCTTCGAAAGTATGTTGTAGTGGTAATAATACCGGGAGCCGCGTTGCCATCGTACACGTTGTCAATAGTCGGCGCCATCTTTTCCAAATCAACAGTCAACACTTGAGAATATTTCAGACCGTCCTGTTTCAACAACTCTTCGTTGAGTTGCGCCTCAATGCTGTGCTCCATTGCACTCAAGAAAGTCAACGCATCTCCTTCCAGCCTGTGGTTAAGAGGTACTTCTGCACGGAAGTCTCTCAGATGCTGATTGGCTAGCTCTCTGTGCACTAGAAATGGTGGTGGCCCACCTCTATCCTTCTTACTTAGGAGTGGGTCGAATTGTGCTAGAAGGGCCTTACGTTTTGCCCCTCTGTGCTTACGCGCTGGAGGAATTGGCCTTGGAAGCAGTGGCTGTAGTAAGCGCCTTTTGACTGCATCTGGGATGGGTTCGTCTAAGATATTTTGTAGAACAGCTCGAAGAGCTGGGGGACCGGTAAACTCACCCAACAATTGTTCTATTTTTTCATTCGTAGACAATGCCATAGTTATAAATTATTTTATACTACTGTGGCAAACTTTTCTCTAATACAATAATTATATCCTTTGTTCAAAATGAAATTTTGTTTACTGATATTCGATTGACGCTTGCTCATCTGTATTACCTCAATACAATAACTATATCATTTGTTCAAATGATAATTTTTTTATTCTACTGATATATTTGATAGTCGCTTCCATTCTTTATTAAATTCACGGACTAGCCCACCTCGTCGAGCTCTGAAATATTTAGCGAAATAACCACACTTCATACACTCACCTAAGTGGTTTTTGATACCCCTTCCACATTTGGCGCATGGTCTTGTCTCGTAGCCATTTCGCAGCTGTGCTAAATGTTTGAAACAATATTCCCCAATGCATCTACGAGGGCAAAGATTTTCTTTGCCTATCATAAGCCATTTGCAAAAGTTTTGCCCTAACATTATGTTTCATGTATACCACAACCTATTCATTTATTTAAATTGAAAAATGACCCGGTTTGGGCCGGCCTCGTGGGAGGTTCTCGGCCGGCAGCAAACGTTGGTAATCTCAGTTCTTTACCCTTAATGACCATTCCATTCCCTCTGGCAGGCCCTTGAGAGTGCCAAAAGGTTGGGGTTTCAGATTCACTCGTTTTAAGGTTTTTTAAGCTTTCAGAACGCCACCTAGCGACTGCGTCAACTCCGATTTCAGATTCACTCATTGTAACGGTTTTTAAGCTCTCAGGACGCCACCTGGTGAATGCGTCAACTCCGGTTTCAGATTCACTCTGTAAGGGTTTTTAAGCTTTCAGAACGACACCTAGCGAATGCGCCAGTTCCTGCTTTACCTATCTACTCTATCTGTTTCTTACTTTAGGGTCCGTGTCTTTAGGGGCCTGCTGTCTGTGTCTGACTTTAGGGCCTGTGTCTATTGCATTATTTTGACCCGAGAAAATGCTATGAGCCATTTCTGTCCTCTTTTGCTAAATTCTAGTATGGGGCCTACACAGGGGTACCTATATAGTGAAGTAATTTTGTTAAGTCTCATATGTCAGGAACACGTACTTCCGCGTTGTGTATTACAATCATAATATAATGGACAGTGGGTCTCTGGTAACCAGTTACAGAGGGTCAACCATGATTGTCATCCTAATTTACTACTTTGCCTACGAGTAGTCCAAATGAATTGTCACGAAACAATTTCTTTCTGAAGTCAGAGAAGGCCGTTACTTGTCGATGCCATATAAAAGCATGTCTGATTACTAGATATTTATGTAGGCCAAGCCTAAGTGTTTCCGAGTCTAGCGATCGTGTTGCTTACTCTCCATCTTGACGAAACTTGACTCACTCGTGGACAAAACTCGCAGCTACTGTCGAAGTAATCGCATCTGGCTGGAAAGAAGGAAAACGGCAATGGAGATGTAGAAGTAAATGTATGAGAAGAACCAACGGCTAAAGTTGTAAAGATTACCGAAAAATGGGGAAACTTGTGAAGCAAAATGTGGCTAACTTCGGATATAGCGTCCCATATTATTTCTCGCACCCGTAACTTTCGAAGGTAGAGTAATTTGGAACGCTAATGGCGAAGATAGCCTGCGCGCCATTTAGCGTGATATGACGTCATTATTTGATTAACGAAAATGACGTAATATGACGTCATTTCACGTTGCGAGCCATTTTGGTGCGTTATGAGGTTTCGTGACGACAATTTCGCGATTTTACGTCATTTAGCGTGATATGACGTCATTATTGATTAACGAAAATGACGTAATATGACGTCATTTCACGTTGCGCGCCATTTTGGCGCGTTATGAGGTTTCGTGACGACAATTTCGCAATTTTACGTCATTTAGCGTGATATGACGTCATGATTTGATTAACGAAAATGACGTAATATGACGTCATTTCACGTTGCGCGCCATTTTGGTGCGTTATGAGGTTTCGTGACGACAATTTCGCGATTTTACGTCATTTAGCGTGATATGACGTCATTATTTGATTAACGAAAATGACGTAATATGACGTCATTTCACGTTGCGCGCCATTTTGGTGCGTTATGAGGTTTCGTGACGACAATTTCGCGATTTTACGTCATTTAGCGTGATATGACGTCATTATTTGATTAACGAAAATGACGTTAATATGACGTCATTTCACGTTGCGCGACATTTTGGTGCGTTATGAGGTTTCGTGACGACAATTTCGCGATTTTACGTCATTTAGCGTGATATGACGTCATTATTTGATTAACGAAAATGACGTAATATGACGTCATTTCACGTTGCGCGCCATTTTGGCGCGTTATGAGGTTTCGTGACGACAATTTCGCAATTTTACGTCATTTAGCGTGATATGACGTCATGATTTGATTAACGAAAATGACGTAATATGACGTCATTTCATGTTGCGCGCCATTTTGGCGCGTTATGAGGTTTCGTGACGACAATTTCGCGATTTTACGTCATTTAGCGTGATATGACGTCATTATTTGATTAACGAAAATGACGTAATATGACGTCATTTCACGTTGCGCGCCATTTCGGTGCGTTATGAGGTTTCATGACGACAATTTCGCGATATTACGTCATTTAGCGTGATATAACGTCATTATTTTATTAACGAAAATGACGTAATATGACGTCATTTCACGTTGCGCGCCATTTTGGTGAATTATGAGGTTTCGTGACGACAATTTCGCGATTTTACGTCATTTAGCGTGATATGACGTCATTATTTGATTAACGAAAATGACGTAATATGACGTCATTTCACGTTGCGCGCCATTTTGGTGCGCTATGAGGTTTCGTGACGACAATTTCGCGATTTTACGGCATTTAGCGTGATATGACGTCATTATTTGATTATCGAAAATGACGTAATATGACGTCATTTCACGTTGCGCGCCATTTTGGTGCGTTATGAGGTTTCGTGACGACAATTTCGCGATTTTACGTCATTTAGCGTGATATGACGTCATTATTTGATTAACGAAAATGACGTAATATGACGTCATTTCACGTTGCGCGCCATTTTGGTGCGTTATGAGGTTTCGTGACGACAATTTCGCGATTTTACGTCATTTAGCGTGATATGACGTCATTAATTGATTAACGAAAATGAAGTAATATGACGTCATTTCACGTTGCGCGCCATTTTGGTGCGCTATGAGGTTTCGTGACGACAATTTCGCGATTTTACGTCATTTAGCGTGATATGACGTCATTATTTGATTAACGAAAATGACGTAATATGACGTCATTTCACGTTGCGCGCCATTTTGGTGCGTTATGAGGTTTCGTGACGACAATTTCGCGATTTTACGTCATTTAGCGTGATATGACGTCATTATTTGATTAACGAAAATGACGTAATATGACGTCATTTCACGTTGCGCGCCATTTTGGTGCGCTATGAGGTTTCGTGACGACAATTTCGCGATTTTACGTCATTTAGCGTGATATGACGTCATTATTTGATTAACGAAAATGACGTAATATGACGTCATTTCACGTTGCGCGCCATTTTGGTGCGTTATGAGGTTTCGTGACGACAATTTCGCGATTTTACGTCATTTAGCGTGATATGACGTCATTATTTGATTAACGAAAATGACGTAATATGACGTCATTTCACGTTGCGCGCCATTTTGGTGCGCTATGAGGTTTCGTGACGACAATTTCGCGATTTTACGTCATTTAGCGTGATATGACGTCATTATTTGATTAACGAAAATGACGTAATATGACGCAATTTCACGTTGCGCTCCATTTTGGCGCGTTATGAGGTTTCGTGACGACAATTTCGCGATTTTACGTCATTTAGCGTGATATAACGTCATTATTTTATTAACGAAAATGACGTAATATGACGTCATTTCACGTTGCGCGCCATTTTGGCGCGTTATGAGGTTTCGTGACGACAATTTCGCGATTTTACGTCATTTAGCGTGATATAACGTCATTATTTTATTAACGAAAATGACGTAATATGACGTCATTTCACGTTGCGCGCCATTTTGGTGCGTTATGAGGTTTCGTGACGACAATTTCGCGATTTTACGTCATTTAGCGTGATATGACGTCATTATTTGATTAACGAAAATGACGTAATATGACGTCATTTCACGTTGCGCGCCATTTTGGTGCGTTATGAGGTTTCGTGACGACAATTTCGCGATTTTACGTCATTTAGCGTGATATGGCGTCATTATTTGATTAACGAAAATGACGTAATATGACGTCATTTCACGTTGCGCGCCATTTTGGTGCGTTATGAGGTTTCGTGACGACAATTTCGCGATTTTACGTCATTTAGCGTGATATGACGTCATTATTTGATTAACGAAAATGACGTAATATGACGTCATTTCACGTTGCGCGCCATTTTGGCGCGTTATGAGGTTTCGTGACGACAATTTCGCAATTTTACGTCATTTAGCGTGATATGACGTCATTATTTGATTAACGAAAATGACGTAATATGACGTCATTTCACGTTGCGCGCCATTTTGGCGCGTTATGAGGTTTCGTGACGACAATTTCGCGATTTTACGTCATTTAGCGTGATATAACGTCATTATTTTATTAACGAAAATGACGTAATATGACGTCATTTCACGTTGCGCGCCATTTTGGCGCGTTATGAGGTTTCGTGACGACAATTTCGCGATTTTACGTCATTTAGCGTGATATAACGTCATTATTTTATTAACGAAAATGACGTAATATGACGTCATTTCACGTTGCGCGCCATTTTGGTGCGTTATGAGGTTTCGTGACGACAATTTCGCGATTTTACGTCATTTAGCGTGATATGACGTCATTATTTGATTAACGAAAATGACGTAATATGACGTCATTTCACGTTGCGCGCCATTTTGGTGCGTTATGAGGTTTCGTGACGACAATTTCGCGATTTTACGTCATTTAGCGTGATATGACGTCATTATTTGATTAACGAAAATGACGTAATATGACGTCATTTCACGTTGCGCGCCATTTTGGTGCGTTATGAGGTTTCGTGACGACAATTTCGCGATTTTACGTCATTTAGCGTGATATGACGTCATTATTTGATTAACGAAAATGACGTAATATGACGTCATTTCACGTTGCGCGCCATTTTGGCGCGTTATGAGGTTTCGTGACGACAATTTCGCAATTTTACGTCATTTAGCGTGATATGACGTCATTATTTGATTAACGAAAATGACGTAATATGACGTCATTTCACGTTGCGCGCCATTTTGGCGCGTTATGAGGTTTCGTGACGACAATTTCGCGATTTTACGTCATTTAGCGTGATATAACGTCATTATTTTATTAACGAAAATGACGTAATATGACGTCATTTCACGTTGCGCGCCATTTTGGTGAATTATGAGGTTTCGTGACGACAATTTCGCGATTTTACGTCATTTAGCGTGATATAACGTCATTATTTGATTAACGAAAATGACGTAATATGACGTCATTTCACGTTGCGCGCCATTTTGGCGCGCTATGAGGTTTCGTGACGACAATTTCGCGATTTTACGTCATTTAGCGTGATATAACGTCATTATTTGATTAACGAAAATGACGTAATATGACGTCATTTCACGTTGCGCGCCATTTTGGCGCGCTATGAGGTTTCGTGACGACAATTTCGCGATTTTACGTCATTTAGCGTGATATAACGTCATTATTTTATTAACGAAAATGACGTAATATGACGTCATTTCATGTTGCGCGCCATTTTGGTGCGTTATGAGGTTTCGTGACGACAATTTCGCGATTTTACGTCATTTAGCGTGATATGACGTCGTTATTTGATTAACGAAAATGACGTAATATGACGTCATTTCACGTTGCGCGCCATTTTGGTGCGTTATGAGGTTTCGTGACGACAATTTCGCGATTTTACGTCATTTAGCGTGATATGACGTCATTATTTGATTAACGAAAATGACGTAATATGACGTCATTTCACGTTGCGCGCCATTTTGGCGCGCTATGAGGCTTCGTGACGACAATTTCGCGATTTTACGTCATTTAGCGTGATATGACGTCATTATTTGATTAACGAAAATGACGTAATATGACGTCATTTCACGTTGCGCGCCATTTTGGTGCGTTATGAGGTTTCGTGACGACAATTTCGCGATTTTACGTCATTTAGCGTGATATGACGTCATTATTTGATTAACGAAAATGACGTAATATGACGTCATTTCACGTTGCGCGCCATTTTGGTTCGTTATGAGGTTTCGTGACGACAATTTCGCGATTTTACGTCATTTAGCGTGATATGACGTCATTATTTGATTAACGAAAATGACGTAATATGACGTAATTTCACGTTGCGCGCCATTTTGGTTCGTTATGAGGTTTCGTGACGACAATTTCGCGATTTTACGTCATTTAGCGTGATATGACGTCATGATTTGATTAACGAAAATGACGTAATATGACGTCATTTCACGTTGCGCGCCATTTTGGCGCGTGATGAGGTTTCGTGACGACAATTTCGCGATTTTACGTCATTTAGCGTGATATGACGTCATGATTTGATTAACGAAAATGACGTAATATGACGTCATTTCATGTTTCGCGCCATTTTGGCGCGTTATGAGGTTTCGTGACGACAATTTCGCGATTTTACGTCATTTAGCGTGATATGACGTCATTATTTGCTTAACGAAAATGACGTAATATGACGTCATTTCACGTTGCGCGCCATTTTGGTGCGTTATGAGGTTTCGTGACGACAATTTCGCGATTTTACGTCATTTAGCGTGATATGACGTCATTATTTGATTAACGAAAATGACGTAATATGACGTCATTTCACGTTGCGCGCCATTTTGGTGCGTTATGAGGTTTCGTGACGACAATTTCGCGATTTTACGTCATTTAGCGTGATATGACGTCATTATTTGATTAACGAAAATGACGTAATATGACGTCATTTCACGTTGCGCGCCATTTTGGTGCGTTATGAGGTTTCGTGACGACAATTTCGCGATTTTACGTCATTTAGCGTGATATGACGTCATTATTTGATTAACGAAAATGACCTAATATGACGTCATTTCACGTTGCGCGCCATTTTGGCGCGTTATGAGGTTTCGTGACGACAATTTCGCGATTTTACGTCATTTAGCGTGATATGACGTCATTATTTGATTAACGAAAATGACGTAATATGACGTCATTTCACGTTGCGCGCCATTTTGGTGCGTTATGAGGTTTCATGACGACAATTTCGCGATTTTACGTCATTTAGCGTGATATAACGTCATTATTTTATTAACGAAAATGACGTAATATGACGTCATTTCACGTTGCGCGCCATTTTGGTGAATTATGAGGTTTCGTGACGACAATTTCGCGATTTTACGTCATTTAGCGTGATATGACGTCATTATTTGATTAACGAAAATGACGTAATATGACGTCATTTCACGTTGCGCGCCATTTTGGTGCGCTATGAGGTTTCGTGACGACAATTTCGCGATTTTACGGCATTTAGCGTGATATGACGTCATTATTTGATTATCGAAAATGACGTAATATGACGTCATTTCACGTTGCGCGCCATTTTGGTGCGTTATGAGGTTTCGTGACGACAATTTCGCGATTTTACGTCATTTAGCGTGATATGACGTCATTATTTGATTAACGAAAATGACGTAATATGACGTCATTTCACGTTGCGCGCCATTTTGGTGCGTTATGAGGTTTCGTGACGACAATTTCGCGATTTTACGTCATTTAGCGTGATATGACGTCATTAATTGATTAACGAAAATGACGTAATATGACGTCATTTCACGTTGCGCGCCATTTTGGTGCGCTATGAGGTTTCGTGACGACAATTTCGCGATTTTACGTCATTTAGCGTGATATGACGTCATTATTTGATTAACGAAAATGACGTAATATGACGTCATTTCACGTTGCGCGCCATTTTGGTGCGTTATGAGGTTTCGTGACGACAATTTCGCGATTTTACGTCATTTAGCGTGATATGACGTCATTATTTGATTAACGAAAATGACGTAATATGACGTCATTTCACGTTGCGCGCCATTTTGGTGCGCTATGAGGTTTCGTGACGACAATTTCGCGATTTTACGTCATTTAGCGTGATATGACGTCATTATTTGATTAACGAAAATGACGTAATATGACGTCATTTCACGTTGCGCGCCATTTTGGTGCGTTATGAGGTTTCGTGACGACAATTTCGCGATTTTACGTCATTTAGCGTGATATGACGTCATTATTTGATTAACGAAAATGACGTAATATGACGTCATTTCACGTTGCGCGCCATTTTGGTGCGCTATGAGGTTTCGTGACGACAATTTCGCGATTTTACGTCATTTAGCGTGATATGACGTCATTATTTGATTAACGAAAATGACGTAATATGACGCAATTTCACGTTGCGCTCCATTTTGGCGCGTTATGAGGTTTCGTGACGACAATTTCGCGATTTTACGTCATTTAGCGTGATATAACGTCATTATTTTATTAACGAAAATGACGTAATATGACGTCATTTCACGTTGCGCGCCATTTTGGCGCGTTATGAGGTTTCGTGACGACAATTTCGCGATTTTACGTCATTTAGCGTGATATAACGTCATTATTTTATTAACGAAAATGACGTAATATGACGTCATTTCACGTTGCGCGCCATTTTGGTGAATTATGAGGTTTCGTGACGACAATTTCGCGATTTTACGTCATTTAGCGTGATATGACGTCATTATTTGATTAACGAAAATGACGTAATATGACGTCATTTCACGTTGCGCGCCATTTTGGCGCGTTATGAGGTTTCGTGACGACAATTTCGCAATTTTACGTCATTTAGCGTGTTATGACGTCATTATTTTATTAACGAAAATGACGTAATATGACGTCATTTCACGTTGCGCGCCATTTTGGTGCGTTATGAGGTTTCGTGACGACAATTTCGCGATTTTACGTCATTTAGCGTGATATGACGTCATTATTTGATTAACGAAAATGACGTAATATGACGTCATTTCACGTTGCGCGCCATTTTTTCGCGTTATGAGGTTTCGTGACGACAATTTCGCGATTTTACGTCATTTAGCGTGATATAACGTCATTATTTTATTAACGAAAATGACGTAATATGACGTCATTTCACGTTGCGCGCCATTTTGGTGAATTATGAGGTTTCGTGACGACAATTTCGCGATTTTACGTCATTTAGCGTGATATGACGTCATTATTTGATTAACGAAAATGACGTAATATGACGTCATTTCAGGTTGCGCGCCATTTTGGTGCGCTATGAGGTTTCGTGACGACAATTTCGCGATTTTACGTCATTTAGCGTGATATGACGTCATTATTTGATTAACGAAAATGACGTAATATGACGTCATTTCACGTTGCGCGCCATTTTGGCGCGTTATGAGGTTTCGTGACGACAATTTAGCGATTTTACGTCATTTAGCGTGATATGACGTCATTATTTGATTAACGAAAATGACGTAATATGACGTCATTTCACGTTGCGCGCCATTTTGGTGCGTTATGAGGTTTCGTGACGACAATTTCGCGATTTTACGTCATTTAGCGTGATATGACGTCATTATTTGATTAACGAAAATGACGTAATATGACGTCATTTCACGTTGCGCGCCATTTTTGTGCGCTATGAGGTTTCGTGACGACAATTTCGCGATTTTACGTCATTTAGCGTGATATAACGTCATTATTTGATTAACGAAAATGACGTAATATGACGTCATTTCACGTTGCGCGCCATTTTAGTGCGTTATGAGGTTTCGTGACGACAATTTCGCGATTTTACGTCATTTAGCGTGATATGACGTCATTATTTGATTAACGAAAATGACGTAATATGACGTCATTTCATGTTGCGCGCCATTTTGGTGCGTTATGAGGTTTCGTGACGACAATTTCGCGATTTTACGTCATTTAGCGTGATATGACGTCATTATTTGATTAACGAAAATGACGTAATATGACGTCATTTCACGTTGCGCGCCATTTTGGCGCGTTATGAGGTTTCGTGACGACAATTTCGCGATTTTACGTCATTTAGCGTGATATGACGTCATGATTTGATTAACGAAAATGACGTAATATGACGTCATTTCATGTTGCGCGCCATTTTGGCGCGTTATGAGGTTTCGTGACGACAATTTCGCGATTTTACGTCATTTAGCGTGATATGACGTCATTATTTGATTAACGAAAATGACGTAATATGACGTCATTTCACGTTGCGCGCCATTTTGGTGCGTTATGAGGTTTCGTGACGACAATTTCGCGATTTTACGTCATTTAGCGTGATATGACGTCATTATTTGCTTAACGAAAATGACGTAATATGACGTCATTTCACGTTGCGCGCCATTTTGGTGCGTTATGAGGTTTCGTGACGACAATTTCGCGATTTTACGTCATTTAGCGTGATATGACGTCATTATTTGATTAACGAAAATGACGTAATATGACGTCATTTCACGTTGCGCGCCATTTTGGTGCGTTATGAGGTTTCGTGACGACAATTTCGCGATTTTACGTCATTTAGCGTGATATGACGTCATTATTTGATTAACGTAAATGACGCAATATGACGTCATTTCGCGTAACAGCACGTGACCGTGGAACCATCAGCTTGCTCTTACTAGCTGTTCGATGCATCAGCAAGTCTACTAACTATAAGTCTAACTATATGCTAAGTAGATTGCTAAGTATATGGAGTTGCCAGCAACCTATTGTAGCGCTCATATGCACGACCCGACGCTTCAAGCCACTGGGTAGGGTTTGGGTGGGGATATGGGGTTGAAATCTACGTCATGCAGCGTCGTCATATTGTTTCTGAATTGCATATAACTTACATATTGCTCTGTATGCCATCACTACTGTATATGACACAAACACTGTGAATTATTTCAAATCAAATACGCATTTGTTTAACAAAAAACAAAGACAAGATCGAAAGAAAGGCATGAAGGACGATAAAATGAGAAAATACAAAAATCTAGATTTAGAAAGGATATTTTAAAAAAATGAGGAAAGGACACAAAACAACACGAAATCTGCATGAAAATATAATTTATGAAGAAGAAAAAACATAAACAAAGGAATTTTGTTTATTTCAGTATAAGCACATAGCACAAGAATCGTCATTGGAATGAGTAGGAACATTTCTATCAGAAGCTGTCAACGACTACTACGTCATAAAATCACAACAAACCTTGTAATTTCACGATCAATAGCGTGCACTGAAAGCAATTATAAGCTTAAGTAATGAATCGTGTTAGCGATCTAGGCCTATGCATTCCAAGCGTAGCATTTAATCAAATTCTTAGCAAAACTACCCATCCCATTGTCCATAAAACCCTAAACAATCCTTAGATATCGACACTGGCATTTCGTGGAAAACCATTTGGCTAATGTTTACACTATTTTTGCATTTTCTCATTTGATAATTACTGGCATTTCGTGGAAAACCATTTGGCTAATGTTTACACTATTTTTGCATTTTCTCATTTGATAATAACATGTATTTAGTTCTTTTATTTTTTCCACGCAGAATCGCAAGGCGTTGAGCAGGATGCGTTAAAGTCTGGTGCGTTTGGTGCGATGAAATCATACAAAACATCCGTAGGTGATCCAAATGTCAATATACATTGATAATCATTAACAGTGCTGCTATTGACTGTAATGGTTGATGTTGCAGTGAACACATATAGGTCCGTCTTGTTCTTATAAGGCGTGTCTGTTGTGTATTTTGCTCCGTTTACTATCCAGGTCATAATTGCGGGGATGGGATGGATGCTGCTGTCGGCGAAACGAACGCTGCAGCTGAGTTGAACGTTGGACGAAGAACTTTCGTTAGCGCATGAACATTCAGGACCACTGCCTGAAATGTAAAATGTTTTAAAAATAAATAAGCATTGGATTAGGGAACAAGTTAATCAAGATCACAGCCGTATTTTTACTTTCCCCCCTCCCCTATTGCTCAACTACACAATGTAGTCAACCTAGTCTCTAACCGGATGTCCTCGAACCTCCTCTGCCTCAACCCTGCTAAGACAGATTTTATTATCATTGGCCTCCCAGATCAGATCAAGAAAATCCCCGACCCTTTCAAACACCTATCAACCAGCTCTTCGTCTCTCACTTTCCCTTCCGCTCACCTGTGCGCAATCTTGGCGTCATCAACAACTCTCCTTCTCTAATCACAATCTCCAACCTTTCGGGAACTTCATGTATATTCATTACCTTCGTCGTCATCGACCCATGCCTGACTTTTAAAATGCATCCACTATCGCTTATCCATTGTCCATTCTAAGCTTGATTATGGTAATTTCATTTTCCTCAACCTCGAATCCACCGAAAATAAGCACCTACAACTAATCCAAAATTCTCTCGCCGGAGACGTCACCAGGACACCTAAGCATAACCATGTCACTTCCCTCCTAATTCCGCATATTCGCAGTCCTTCCACCAATACCGCCACTCACCCTCCGTCTGCTTTGGGCTACTCCACTAATCACTCCACAGGCTTTCCACTTAAGATGGAAGTCTCACTTCCACAAGAATTCCTACTCTAATCCATCCGATCCTTCGCCTTCCAAGCTTTTTCTTCCTCAACGTAACCCGACGTAACAGCTGCTCTGCCTCCCCCTCTCTGATCTCTCTGGCAACCGGACTCGGACCTTCAGTGGACATCGATCTCTGGACAACCATCTGATGCGAGGCAGCACTCGTGAAGAAGATGATGTGCTGCGCTTAGATCTAGAGTAGCGCTTTAGAAATTTGAAGTTCACGATTGCAATTACGATTGCAGTTTAAACATCGGAGACATCTGTTATTATCCGAGTACACTTGCACTTACAGGCTAAGGGCTGAACATGATTGCACTTAAGGATTGCACTCTTGGGATTATAAAATACTAAACTAGGCTAAACGTCAACACAACGTCTCAAAACACTGCCTGTCATTTGCATCTTTTTGCCAGATACCCGAATCAAACTATCACATGAAATATGAAACCTGCTAATTCAGTTCACGTAGAGCTGCAAGTGGTTTGTGTTGTTTCTAACATAACGATGTCCTTTCATCAGCTTTGACCTTCCTCTTTCTCAGACTCCTCGACTTTTAACTGTTACAGAAACTGACCAATCTCTGGCAGACCTACTTTGATATAGCGTCAACAGATTAGCTGCGGCACTCAACACTCTTTTTGTGGTGCTCAGACATTTCAGAGATTGAGTTACATTTCAACGTTTGATTTAAAAAACGTTAATAAAAAGAGGTTAGAATTTACTTACGCACAACGAGAAGCTTGGCGCCCGTCCTCGTCCCGTTGTTAGGGCAGTCCGCGAGGTACAACCCTGCCGTTGATATCGGTTGTCCATTTTCAGTTGTTGTTGAGTTCAGTATCGTTATACCGCCCCCATTAGCGTAGTAGAGTTCCGTCAGGTTTGAATTAACTGTGCAATCAGATCTAGTGATTGAGTATCTGCTCAACTCATCCGTCGTTGGATCAACCGTCCACGTTACAGTGCAAGGGCTGGCAGTCACATTCATTGTTACGTCGAGTTCTCCCTCGCGGACCGCTATATTCTTCATATTCGGGAAGCAATAACCTAAAAAAAAGAACGTTCTCTTAAAGTGCTGCTTCTGAGGGCTGCGATAGTATTGCTGTTTTAGTGATAAAATCTGGTCAAAGAATATTTCCGACAATGATTGGTATCTAAGGTATCGGATTGATGCAACTTTAAATTGGATTGGCATTGATAACCATAATAATATAGATTATGACTCCGACTGAATTATGTCAACGTTGCAGTGAGATTCATTTGTAGGATGCCAAAAAAAGAAGAAAAAAACAGAAACACTGAAATATTGACAAAATCATTCGTATAGTTAATTTATTTTCCAGAAATATTTTCTGAGACTAAATTCAAACATACTTGAAGTGGTAGTAGAACGTTCAGTTGTAGGTGGCACAGTTGTTTTAGGTGACCACGTTGTCGTTGTTCGTGGCAGAGTAGTTGTTGTCGGCGGCGGACGAGCAGTTGTCTTTGTAGACGGTGTAGTAGCGGTTGTTCTGCTGATTGTTGTTGTAAAACTGCAAACTAAAAATAGTTATCTACATAATTATAGTGTACACAATTCAAGTATAAAAAAGATTAATTGAACACAAGCTTTAAAGTCCAAATATGTTTTATCTCTTGCCATGCTTTTCCTCTATGGGGATTTTGCTCATTTGAATGTTGGTAATACTCAGGCATAGGTCCTACATTCATGTAGGCAGTAGATGCATTCACTTTCATTGGACAAATATTTGAATCGTCTTACTTATACGACGTCCTGTTCTCGGAGAGACTAAAATCCAACGAAGCTGCCGCATGCATTTATTCATTATTACATTTACTATGATCGATTATGGTAAAGTCATACATGTAGCAGACTATAAAACTCACCTGCTACAGAGCAAGATGCGCTGTACTCCGGTGCATTCGTTGCAATGAATTGATACTCAACATCAGTTGGTGCATTGAAAGTAACCGTGCATGTAAAGTTCGCAGGAACGCTGCTGTTAACTGTAATTGTTGATGTAGATTCGGACACATAGTAATCAGGCCTCGTCCTCGGAGGAGTGTCCGTAGCGAAAACGCCGTCATCGGTTTCCCAAGTCATATTGGCATTGATCGGATTTATTGCGCCATCGGCATAAACGATAGTACATGACAGTTGGACGTAGGTTGATGAAGTAGCGTTGCACGAACATTCTGGAGCTTTACCTGTCAATGTGAAATAAGAGCAATTTTACAAAATTTCGTTTAGTGAAATTTTTGAAAATGGTCTGACGTTTCCATTCTCGATAAGCTATAGGGAAAGCCTGTCGTCTGCTTGAGATTGTGTCGAATTAAAGCATGCGAACTTATATCACTGTCTCCCCGTTTAGCAAAGAAGTCAAGATTCTAAGGGTAAGCGTCGCTGAAGGGAACTGTACAGCCATGCATCACGAAGCTTTATGTTCCAGTCGAAAGTCTTACAGGTCAGGCGAGCGTTGCACTCTGCTGATCATGAAGATTATGATCCACTGTCAACTATTACAGAGCCAGCAACAACTACTACTCAGACGATCAGAAATCTTTAACATTAGTTGCGGCGGGTCAGTATATCAACTTAACCCGACCTCCTTTCCTAAGCATCGAACCTTCCTCTTTGAGCAGTCTTCAGTTCCGCATGCCTGATGTTTTATTTAAGTGAATTCACGAGACAAAGATTTCAAACACATATGTTTCTATGCAGTGCTTAAAGTGTAAAAAAAGAAGTGCCTGGACGCCGCTTACAATAGGCGCAATCATGGTCTAGAAGTTGGGGGACCTACTAGAACGTGCGAGTGGGGGGAATTGCGAGCGCCGAAGGCGCGAAGCCGCGATTGCCGAAGGCAAGAAGCCCCTAACGACTAGGGGGTCTGGGGGAGCGTCGTAAGCTCCCCCAGCGGGGTCTGGGGCTCCGCCCCAGAAGCCGACGCAATTTTGAGCATTTGATGCCAAAAGGAGCACATTTTTGGCTCTTGTTTACCTCACATTTTTCAACGATGATTTCGAAATAAAACTACCTAAACCATCTCAATCTGTGATAAAAATTTGAGTATTTTATAGGCCTATGTGAGGAAACTGTCAACTGAGATTTTAGGTGTTAGAAGAACACAATTTGCAGTCGCAGCATTAAAAATTGAAATGCCCTTCTATGCTTCTACTGTGAGCCATAGTCGGATTTTAAAAAGCGAGATGAAGTAAAGTTATGAAATTATAGCCTTATAGCAACATTTTGCATTGAATTCTTATAGGCTTGAGTTTAGCCTGAACGTTTATTTTATCGACAGCCTGCAGAACCAGCTACTTGTAGGCCTAATTGCTGAGAATAACAGTTATGAAATTTTACATTTTAAAAGAGTTAAACATTAAAACAAAACATGAAAATACTAAAGGAACGTCAAGATTCAAGAATCACTTAATGTCATGGTAAATAATATCATTATATATTATAACAGTTCATATAATATTATAATATGCTGTCAACAACAACTCAAAACTATTATTTTATTTATATATTTTTCTGGGGAAATCCTGGGGAATTCCCATTCCCCCTCCAAGAGATGCCTAGATTAAAAATACTGGACATCAAGTATAAGCAGCGTGAGAATTGTAGAAAAAGACGCAGGTAGACTTTAATCCATGTGGAGTTGAATATTTTATCCATATTTGCAAACTGAGAAAATCAAAAATGCAATAGAAAGCTTAAACTCCATAGAGTGAGGATATCACCAAATTTATTAGTATACACTAATATGCAATTCACACAGTCACAAATCTCACAATAAACCAGAGCATTACTTTATCAGTAACCCACAAAGTGAATTGCGAAAGCAAATGCTAAATATATGCACAATATGATCACACTAGCCCAAATGGGGGGGTCACCGACCCCTTGAGTGTGCAATGAACTTAACTGGGGTCCTAAAAAAGACTGGGGGTTGAACCCCGAACCCAAAACAATTCTCACCCTGAGTATAAGTCTATGTGGTATTGTATTGTATCGTATCAATGCGCTCTATTGAAGTCATTTAACTTCATAAGTTGATTCAGTTATATGAAACAGTCAATAAGACTAGACCGATCTCTGGAGGCATAGCATTTTAGACAATCACGTAATCAACTTTCTCTAGACTACTTTTTTATTTTAACAGATTCACAGCGTAACGTTCAAGGTTTAAGTAAAATGCATTAGTAATGTTTCACGAAGTGAAGCAGATTACTCATGTACTACTTAAACAGCAAAGCAAGTGCAACAAACTGATGATGATAATGATGATGAGTTCTCTGTCCGAAGGCAGGTCCATTGGCTTTATGCCACCCGGGGATGAGGTGAGTGAGGTGGTTTCCCGTTGCCTTCCTCACAGACAATTGTAGGTGAGCAACTTGTCCAAGGTTGCTACGCAGTGGCTGGAGGTAGATTCGAACCTGCGACCCTCCAGTTGCAAGGCACAGAACATACGTTAACACTATAGGCCCTACCACCGCGTCCCGCAACAAACTACTATTTTAAATTTAGAAGTTCCTTACCATCAGTTGCGTTTTTATAATAGTTTCTCTGGCTCAGAAGGGTATAAGCCGACGATTAAAAATTTAATCTAAAGTCGTTTCTTTGTTTAAAAGTAAGCGAATAGGACTATACTTTAAATTCACATGAAGAATGAACATTGCAGTCGTGTGGAGACAATGTAGTGTGTACAGGCGCT
>CAUVYU010000184.1:35000-36101 GCA_963556255.1 Allolobophora icterica | reverse complement strand
AGACAGAGACAGAGACAAAGGAGGAGGAGTAGGAGAGAGAGATAGCCAAATACACCTACACAGAGAGGCAGAAGCAACTTCTACTAGGAAACGGAGACGAGGATCTGAATATTTAAGCCTTACGTGACCTTTGACCGCGCCAGAATTCTCCCACCTTCCGCCACCTGGTGACAGACTAAGCAAATGCCACGGGGCTCAATTCCTCAATCATTCAAAAGGTCTGCGACAAACAAAATCCCAGAATGCCATGCAACTTTAACGGCGCTACACAAATGGCGTCATGATGACGAAGATAAACTTCCATAGAAGAACAGCGAAAGAAATCTTCACGTGACAGGATGCGTCTGTGTACGTGTGCGTCTGTGTGTGAGACAAAGACAGACAGACAGACAGACAGACAGACAGACAGACAGACAGATAGACAGACAGATAGACAGACGGCGAGACAGATAAGTGTGATTGTAATTAGTAACTTCTATTGCGCCGGTGTCTAATGCACACGGCATCAACCGATGGCACACCAAAACCAAGTCGTAATCAAGGTCAATATCCAGAAGATAAGTCCGTAAGACAGAGGGGCAGCCTATGGTGGAAAAACAATTAGATTGAGGTAAGTTTTAAGTTGGGAATAAATTGAAATAAGCCACTGAGCAGAAAGGTAAGATACAGGAAGAGAATTTCAAAATTCAGGTCCAGTAACCGAAGAACCACGTTCACCAAGAACAGTTCTCGATTTAGGTATGACCGGACAAAGATAATCAGATGACCTCGTTGAATAATGATAAGTCTATGGAATTATAAATGATTTTAAGTATTGTGACTGGCCAGAGTTCAAAGTTTGATCAACGATAGACAGACACGCAGTCAAAACAGACAGATAGACAGACAGAAAAACAGACAGACAGACACAGTTACGTTACTTCCTAAATGCTCTACAGAAGTCCTTAGCATATAAAGCGCCTGATGTGCTATTGAATTTGCTCTGGTCCATTGCTTTGGCGTAGAAATAGAAGAGAACCAGTCTCGAATCGGCTGTCTCCCTGCTCTTAAAGTCGTGCGCTACATAAATGGCCGATAGATGAGCCGTGAATAGCGATCAGA
>CAUVYU010000184.1:0-30000 GCA_963556255.1 Allolobophora icterica | reverse complement strand
TCCCTTCCAGATGCACGGAATCATCTAAGTAACACCATCACCCAGGTATCACCCTGTACGATCGCCAACCTATTATGCATAAACCCTTCTAAAAAAAGCAGAATTCCTCAATTTTGGCAATTAAGCAAACTAACCTATCTTTTCAACCATTCCCCAACGGATCTCACCTGAACTTCACACTGCCTTACTCTTCTCCTGTCCGTAATCTTGGAACCATCTTCGACAAAATCCTTACCTCTTGCCCACCACATCCCATCCAGCTATCTCACATTATGCACATTCGTGACCTTAATCGACTGCGCCCAATACTCGATTACAAGACCGCCTGCACAACAGCCACCTCAGTTGTCCATTCCAAACTCGACTACTTTAATTCCCTTTTCTACAACATCGACTCTTCTCAAATAAAGACCACACCCAACTGAACGAAAGCCCCGCCCATCATATTAATCATGCTAATTACGGCAATTACGTACACGCCTATAATCTAGTCATAACCAAATGATGACTTATTGCTTACTTATACCAAGCTAATCGAAAGTTATCCACTCCTATCTTATAATTTAACCTATGGCAGCGTATACGATCCACGCCCACCTAAATGGAAGCCACGCCCATCTTATAATTTAACCCATGGCAGCGTATGTCATCCAAGCTCACCTAATTGAACGCCACGCCCATCTGATAAAAATTTAACCTATGGCAGCGTACGATAAAAGCTCAAATAAATGGAAGCCACGCCCATTTAATAATTAATTTAACCTATGGCAACGTAGATCCAAGCTCATCTAAATGGAAGCCACGCCCATCGTGGCGTTTAACACGCCCTAAACAGTGAAACGTTACTGTCAATCAGCGAATGATGGTTAATTCTGTCTTATGCTGAAACAAGTTATAATTATTAAGACTCACGCGTGTCTTGTTGATCTTGAATTTAGAAAGTTCGTTCTTCCATCGCCCTAAAACAGTCAGCAGAGAGTTAAAGAAACAATTCATCATTCACAGGTCATTCAGTGCTTTGATAATTACAACATAAATGATGGATTCATTTGACCAAAATGACAGTTTAACGAAGGAAATCTCTATAATCCTCCGCTGATTAACGTATTCTTCCTTCATTCGTATCATCTGTTCATTGCAATCGGTTCTCTCAATGGCGTTGGCTTACATTAAGTTACGAACTCACCAACATTTCTCCTCTTGCATACAATCTCTCCTTCAAAGGGGCCGAAAGCATTCCTATTCATCTCGAAAGGGCGCTATACAAATTTCGATTGATTGATTGATTGATTCTACAAATCCGGCCTTGATTCCTCCTCTTCCTCTTCCCCTTACCTCTCTCGTCGCTTCAATTTTTAAACCATCCTCCATCTAACTGGTCCCGACATAAAACAAGTCGGCATATCGAAATGCTGGCTCTGTAATTGATCGATAGAGGAATGCAGAGCTCCTTGCATTTGACCTTGAACCTTTGACCTTGAACTGACCTTTCCTCTGTTCTGTGATTCGTCCATTTCGTTGAAGGTCGGCAGCGAAACATTGGTCGCCGCCATTGAGGAGTCGAACGAGGTCAGGTCGAGGTCATCGTCATGGAGACGTGGAGGACGAAGGGCGGTGTAGGAGGGATACACTGGCTCCCCATCGCCCCATTCCTCTCCATTCGCTCCTCTACCGTCCATCCTCCTCCTGCGTCTATATTCATCCTCACCTACTTTCGGTGCCCCCTCTGTCGCTGGGTTCAGCGAAAGGTCACGCTCCGGGTCACCAACCTTCTCTTCGTCATCGCCTGTATATATACATACATATCCTATATATCTGTGTGTATATACACACATATATCAAAATATTCATATCTATACATAATATATACAAGACGAGAACTTGCGTTCTGAATGATGATGACGACTACGAAGACGAGGAGAATGATGATGGTTATGATAACGATAATTACTGAAAGTTTATGACGATGACGACTTTGAGGAGGGGGAGGAGGAGGAGGAGGAGGAGGAGGAGGAGGAGGAGGAGGAGGAGAATGAGGGTCCACACTACGTTCGAATGGTCGATAGGTGGTGGTGGTGGTGGTGGTGGTGGTGGTGGTGGTGGTGGTGGTGGTGGTGGTGGTGGTGGTGGTGGTGGTGGTGGTGGTGGTGGTGGTGGTGGTGGTGGTGGTGGTGGTGGTGGTGGTGGTGGTGGTGGTGGTGGTGGTGGTGGTGGTGATGATGATGATGATGATGATGTCTACCATTCGTTGCTTTCTTCGTTGTTTCGTCTGCTGCTGAATCTTCATCGTCTAATTGTCTCACATACTACAAGAACCAAATTCCATCAGATCAGTCTATAGGTATCAAACATCCCTCGATCCCTTTCTTCGCCCTCATCTCCAAGAAGAGAACAGACCCCCACGTGTCTCTTCCAGACCTCTATCCCTGGTATACGTGTGCGACGCAGGGTCCTTGGGATACTAGACAGATACCGCCAACAGGTATACCACCTGAATTATATGTCTTGGAGCCTCCATTTTAACATAATCCGTGAATGCCGCACAAGCCAATACCTTCCTGCTTAAGGAAGGAGAGGACTTCTGTAGGGAGGGGGAGGGGACGGATGTCATCATGTTATGTAGTCCTAGGCTTAATCAGCTACACGTCGCTTGGTCTATGAAAGAGTGAGTCTGTCAAAAGGTAACGGTTTCTGCCATGGTCCCTTCCCTTCAGCACAAAATCTATAGCTATCCAATTCTACAGATTAGATGAACTGAAAATAAATGGGGACCATGAATATTGGGTGGTTCGCTGCAAACCATACAACTTTATGGATTTTGTATGATGGTGATGATGATGATGATGATGATGATGATGACGACGACGACGATGATGATGATAATGATGCCGATAATGACGACGACGTTGACGATGATGATGATGATAATGATGACGACGACGACGATGATGATGATGATGATGATAAAAGCGTCGTCTACAGATTTCGTCCAGAGATGGCGCTCTCTTCATTAGCCCTGGTATTATTCCCCGTTAAATCGGTAGGTGGCGTGGCGATTGTTTTACTCACTAGAGGGAGACTGATGTCGAGAACTTTGACCAACTCTTTCTCCTCTCCGGAGTCCAACCTATTACTTTCGTCCTTCTCACCATCTGCGCCATTCCCTCTCTCCACGGAGCATGGTTTCTCGTTTTCATCGCCATGTGGCGTTCCGTCCGAACGACTTCCGGTCACATCGTTCGCTCCCAAGTTCCCATCATGCTCAGCGACTGCGGTGTCTTCAGTGATGTCAAAACGAAATCGAAATTTATATGGCGCTATAATAAATAAAATAAATGGAAATTTAATTGAATCTCTAATCCGATAGAAAATATAAATTCCATCAAATCAATTTTAAACTAGAAAATCAATTTTAATATGATAGGCCTATCTAAGCTCATGAATTTTGTAGCGGCGTAATGTACAATGCATTCATCGATTGTACCTTCAATTAATTAATCAATCAATTAATCAATTAATTAATCAATTAATTAATCAATTAATTAATCAATTAATTAATCAATTAATTAATCAATTAATTAATCAATCAATTAATCGATTGCTCGTTCAAGCGAAATCGTAAACGGAAACCCTGATCCGTTGGAAAGCCAAGTGAGTAGTAAGTAATATGGGGTTACAACTCCACAATGGAGGTGTTCATGCGTGACGGATGCGGAGCTTGGCCAGTGGGTGGAGATGCTGAAGCGTGACGGATGCGGGGCTGGGCCAGTGGGTGGAGCTAAGGTGTGTTGTGCAGCCTGTTTTGATTGGCTCACGCTTTGGGGCATGCCCTATTTGATTGACAGGCCTACATAGACATACAAACAGATATACAAGCAAACATACACACAAGCACCCATGTTGGCGCAACATAATGTGGGCTGGTCATTGTACAGCCTATTTTGATTGGCTGAGACTTTAGCCCATTCTATTTGATTGACAGGCACACATATATATGCAAACAATTATACATTTAAGTTGTATGGACTCTGTTCTAAAAGCTTTAGCGCCCAACGACCCCTGTAATTCATTCCCTTGACGCATTGTAATAACTTCTCTTTATACTATTCAATATATTTTAATTTCAAATTTTACTTTTGCATGAATTATATTTTAAATGAAATCATTTCTTCCAGCAATTTAAAAAAAAGTTTTTTTTATATTTTAGCGTGTACTCTTATTTGAATTTTCAATTTGCACAGTCTGACTTTGCAAATGTGTAAGAAGATATCTTTGCACATTTCATTTAATAATATATTGCACACGTCTGTATGACATACATGTATACAGCGCCCCAACCCTCCCTTCACCCCACCCTCCCTTCACCCAACCTTGACCCCGCGAAAGGAAGGGAAGGGGGAGGGAGGGGAGGGAAGGGCCTTTGACAGTACACTTACAATATATTTTAAAATTCTAATTTAACTTTAAGGTGTATTATGAGATTGTTTTGCATATTTGCACAGACTATGGCATATTTTCAATATATGGAAAGTTGTGTCTACATACGCATGAAAGTAAGCAAGTTTACAAATATGGTAGATCTGTCTATGTCATAGACTAGGAAAAACCGCTGCGTTCAGCTGTTTGGGAATGTTTACAATGCCATTTATTAGACTAGTGAGTAAATATTTGCTAAGAAATACCAAACTGATAAATAAAGAAGAGGAAGAACTCTAAAACCGGTAGGGAAGGAGAATGAAGAATTGAAGATGCCAGAAAAGTTGAATTTTAGTCGAATTTGTTATTACAGAAATGTAATAATGGAAATGGGAACCAGCTGTAACGCTCTAACATACTCAGTCGAGTTTGCATTCAAAATTCCTGTAAGCGAATTAAAATTCACGCCAGTGTTGTTTCTCTTGCTTAGCTGAAGACGTAAAATCGCAACTGTTCAATGGCACAGACCACCAAAGTTAGCAAGAGTCCGAATGAGAATTTGCGTATGAGCTTAACAGTCCATTAGTTTGCAAGCTACATGTCAAAGCGCTCAATCTGCCAAATTGTTCTAACAATCACTGACTGCCCTAGGATTTGCAATAATTATACACACGACTAGGCGTCAGAATTTCAAAGTGGCTGAATCAATTAAACGCGCTAACAAACAATTGGCTCGACCAAGCTGTCATATGTGCAGGGCTCTTTGCAATTAAGCTGTACACATACAAGACGCGTCAACTGTTTGAATAACAATTATAGACCCTCAGGTGGCAAATATCGGCCTTTCAAAACAAACGAATCAATTGCACTCAAAGGCAGTCATATGAACCGATGTTTATTCCAATGTGTAAATCTATATGCACTAAAGTGGTTAGCCCTTTGGCAAATTCATTATAGTTATATTGGGAGGAATAATCAAAAGAAACCACCTAGTTTTGAAACAGGCATATTATTATACATCACACATTACAGGTATAAGTCTACTTTGGACCAAGTTCATATGCATGAGATTTTAATGCATTAAAATATATTGGAAAAGCCATATTATAAAACCTTGCAAGTTCATAAGAAACATGCAGAGTTGCAGAACATGGCTAAGTTTATGTGTAAGTAGGATTGCACGTTTAAGTTAAATGTTAAGAAAAGCAAATGGTGGAATTGTGGGTAAATTCTAGCATTGGTCAGTGCGCTAAATAAACGGTTTCGCACATGGGTGATACGCAGCCAATCAATCTTTGACACAGGTGAGTTTATAGGCCTAACAGTTGTATTGGCATTGCATAGCAATCTTATAACTTGTTGACCTATGGAAGTTTAAATAGGAAGCCTAAGTCTTTTACTTTGCACGGCACGATGTTAGAATGTTAACTCTTAGAATGAAACATCACATAGTTTACAGATTTGTTTAATAAAATTCTGCTTGTATATTCCTAAGATGTGTTAAATGACGACATGCGCAGCGAGCTTTCAACTTTTAGACGAGTGCGATATATGTTAAACTTAGAATCTTTAAGTTTGAAAGGCATTTGGAATTGTGTAGGAAACTTTTAGATTCCAAAAATGCATTGGACGATGTTAGAATGTTAACAACTCTTAATGTGAAACCTCACATCGTTTAACAAAATTCTGACGTAGGTCTATATTCCTAAGATGCGTGAAATGCCAACTTGTGCAATTTTCAACTTTTAGTTCATCAAGTCGCGCAGAATATATGCTAAACTTAGAATCTTTAAGTCTGAGAGCTTGATCAGCAAACTTGTGGTTTTCTAGTTCTTTAAGACGTTCGAGACGAAGGTTTTGAGAGTAAAAGTCCAACGTACTACTTTGGAAAGACCCACGAATGTTGGTTTCTATGCTAAAATTGCAAAGTTTAAGTTGAGGAGACACATGCGATAACAGATTGTGCTTGCATCTGTTAAGATTGTAAGACTGCTGGGACAAAGGAGTTTAAGTTGGAAAGTTGGTTTATATGATAAATGTTTGGCTTTTGAAACATGCACAGACTTGTGAGACGAAGATTTTTATGGTAAAATTGCTACTCGCATTTTGGAAAGTCGGTCTGAGTGGAGATTCATAGTGTAAACTTATCCATGTTACATTGCTAAGTAGCATGATGTGATGACAATAATAAATGTTTCTACATTGCAAAGACACAGGTTTCTGCAGTAAAATGCAAAGTTTAAGTTTATAAGCTGCGTGTGATGATAGCATGCTTACTAAGTGGAACTTTATGTGGAAATATCGATGTTAATATGACGAGCTGACTTGTTTTAGGTTTGCAAATGCAGATGAATTGAGGAATTACTTATCAAACTTATGATTTGGAGGCTGCATGGAGAAATATTATGAAGTATTTTAAACTAAAATTTGCAACTTTATGCACAAAGATGTACAGTATGAAGTTTTCCACGACCAACTAAGGCAAGAGCGTGTGGAATGGGAGTTTACTTAGCAAACTTATGATTTGTAAGCTGCATGCAGAAATAGTATGAAGGATTTAAAAGTAAAATTATAACATTATGTACAAAGATTTGTGGTATGAAGGTTTGCATGACAAACTAAGATGACTTAGAATGCAAAGACTTGTGGTATGAGAGTTTACTTAGAAAACTTGTGAATTTGATATTGTAGACACATATGATGTGAGCGACACTTGGGTATTGTAGGTTGTATGGAGAAATGGCATGAATATTGGTACAGTAAAGGTTTTACCTTTAGTTTGCACATGCGCTTGCGATGAGGGTTTGTATACCAAAAATACAAATTTCTACCTTTCAACGGATCAAGAATACTGTAAATATGACAGATTAACCAACTCTCACAAATTTTCAGTTTGAGAATGTTAAAATACGAAAACTTTGGCTAAAGAATGCGTAGTTCAATGACATTGGATGGTAAGTAAGATGTTTGGAGGTCTTATTATGGTCGAGTGTTTGAAAGTAAGAATAAATTGTTGCGTTTGTGTTTGAACGGTTTTGAATATGTAGACACATTTTGTGGGATGCATGTATTATTGGATTTGTGGAAATGTGATGTTTTTTAATTAAAAGATGTGTAAAAGTAGCAGTCTTGTAGTGTTTGAGCGATGTAATTTATTCCATAGGGTGCAGGCATGTAGCTCTGGTGTGTGGAAATGTCATGTTTTCAAATAAAGTACACATGCAAAGCACTTAAAATGGTGTATTTTGGAGCGTTCGAATGGTGGAACTGCAATGAGTGGCAGTTCTAAGAGCAGAGGTGTGCAGCAAATGGTTGCAAAGTGTGTAAAATGTTTTCCATTGAAATGTAGAAAGACTGTACATTAATACATTTTTGCACACTTTGAATGATGAAACTGGTGCGTATGATCGTTGAAGTAAGAAAAACAGGTTGTTGCAGTTTGTGGAAACTTACAGTTTTTGACTAAAATTATGTAAAAAGCATGCGAAAATGTTCATCGTTTTGATGAGTTCAGATGATGGAACCGTTGTGTATGACAGTTCTAGATGGAAATGTAAGAAACATCCGTCTGCAATTTGTGTGAAAAGAGTGTTTATAATGTAATGCAAGGTACATTTGAGAGAATTCGAATGAAGGAAATGCTTGGTAGAGTAGTTCTAGCTAGTTAAAGTTTATTCGTAGAGGTTAGTTATACACATGCGATGCACTTAAAATGATACATATTTGGTAGAGTTCGGATGATGGGCTTGGTTTGTAACATGGTTCTAGCCTGAGTTTAGGTCATATGAAGTGAAGTATAACTTTGAATTTTGGAGAAAAGACATGAAAAGTGGTAAAGTCAATACGTATGACAGTTGTAGTTGGAGGGAAGTAAGCATAACTTGCATTGAAAACAGACGTTTTTGATTAGAAGACATTTGCAAAGCGCGTGAAATGATACAGTTTTGGGAGATTCAGACTATGGAACATGTATGCAGACTAGTTCTAGTAAATCTTTGCAGTCATAATTTGTTGGAAAATGTGAGTTTTGTAATGTAAACTGTTACATTTTTGGAGGGTTAGGATGATGAAATTGACATGTCTTAGCTAGAGAGGTGAAACTTAGCTAGAGAGAAGCAACTTCCTTATGCATGGCACTTTACATATTTTCATTCTCAAGGGTATTGCAAAAACAGTCAAAGACACGAGTTGCATGTTTCAAGTTGAGCTATGTCAGTAATACAGTTTCACAACTTCTATGCTAAGTGACCAAAGTTTGAACTGTGTGAACTATCAAACTATATTTTCACAGAGGGTAAATGCTACACATATGGTGTTAAATTCATCACTTCATATTAAGTCTGACAAAGTTCAAGACATTGATTTATTCATGTTTTTGCATAGATCTCAAAAGTACAAGTCCATTTTTAAACATTCAAACTTGAAAACATTGTTAGAGAAAAGCGAAACTGTCTAAATGTACACTGTACACATGAATAAAAATTGCAAAGTTGCCACTTTACAAACTTTGCACTCTGTCATGATTAGAGAAACATGAAGAGTCCAATACATTTTCAGGTCATTTCAATTTTGCAGCGTACGCTCCTGTGCTTTTAATGGAGCACTGCTGACCTGATTACTGCTTGGTTTTGATGCGCAATCGGTTGATGTCTAAGTGCACTAGACACAGGCGCAGCAGAAGTTACTAATTACATAGATACTACATTAGACACGTGTCGTTTCATCATTATAGTTCCACACACGCTCAGTTTGTTAAAGTCAGCGTTTTCGCATAAACGACATTAGCAAAGGTTTCAATGTTACAAGTCCATTTTTAAACAATTAAACTTGTCAGCATTCGAAATTCAATCGAAACCGGCTCCAACATTTGGCAAAAGTTGTAGAAATGTACACTTTACTTGCAAAGGTAAAAGACAAAGTTTTCATTCACCAGCAAAGTTGTGCTATAACTAATGAAAAACGAACAATATTACTAGCACTGCGCGATCATTTCTGGCTCTCTGAAAGATAATCTTCTTGTCTCTGAACTTCGTTTCAAACATGCGAGTACTACTGCCGCCACCGCCACCGCCACCCCCGGCTCCACTGCCACCGCCGGCACCGCCGTAGTCGTCATCGACATCAAACACATTTTTCCAATAGTTGCAATTTAGGAGGTTGCGCTCACATGAAGTTAATGAAGAATTTTATACAATATAAATTCTCACAGTTCCGAGAATTCTCTCTGAGCACAGAGGACAGACATCAATAGCATCAGCACATGGTTCACAGCAAACTATATGACAGCAAGGTAGGTTCAGCGTCTGTACTTGAGTAGAATGACAACGTTTGCATATCAATGAAGTTTTCATCTTTTCATTCTGAGTCTTAAGTCGGATGAGTCGATAAGAATGAGAGGTGTCTGAGGTCTGAAAGCTATCAGGCTTTAGAATATGGTCCTGACGTCCGTCATTTCTATCAAGTCCTTCGCCTTCCGACGTCATAGATTCACAACTGACATAATCTGGAATGCTGTTTTGCGTCCAAGTAGTGTCTTGCTTTTCAACCTTAAAACACATTCTGGATATACTTTTAAGTAAACTAGAGAGTATAACTATGTTGACTAATTGTACAAGACTGCCAAATGGAACTGCGGTTGACGTCTTTTAACGAATTCAAACTCTTGTTAACTGTTCATCCATTGGTCAGTTAAAATTTTGAAATTTCTTATTGACATCTACCGATTACTATTGTTGTTGATGCATGCCGATTTTTGAAAAAAAATTTTTTGAAACTTTATAATTATTGAAATTTAAAATTTTTAAAACTTTGAACCTTAGAAATTTTTAAACTTTGAAATTTTGAAATGTTGAAAAAATTTTTGGAAACTAAAATTTTGGAAACAAAAAATTTTCAAACTTAAATGTTTTTAAATAAAAAATTTTTTGTAACTTTGAAATTTCTGAAACTGAAAATTTGAAACTGTGAAAAAATTTGAAACAAGAATTTTTAAAACTAAATTTTTTTAAACTTGAGGTTTTGTTTGGAAATTTCAAAATAATCGGTGACGCTGGAGCCGGGGGTGGCGGTGGCGGCAGTAGTACTCGCATGTTTGAAACGAAGTTCAGAGACAAGAAGATTATCTTTCAGAGAGCCAGAAATGATCGCGCAGTGCTAGTAATATTGTTCGTTTTTCATTAGTTATAGCACAACTTTGCTGGTGAATGAAAACTTTGTCTTTTACCTTTGCAAGTAAAGTGTACATTTCTACAACTTTTGCCAAATGTTGGAGCCGGTTTCGATTGAATTTCGAATGCTGACAAGTTTAATTGTTTAAAAATGGACTTGTAATATTGAAACCTTTGCTAATGTCGTTTATGCGAAAACGCTGACTTTAACAAACTGAGCGTGTGTGGAACTATAATGATGAAACGACACGTGTCTAATGTAGTATCTATGTAATTAGTAACTTCTGCTGCGCCTGTGTCTAGTGCACTTAGACATCAACCGATTGCGCATCAAAACCAAGCAGTAATCAGGTCAGCAGTGCTCCATTAAAAGCACAGGAGCGTACGCTGCAAAATTGAAATGACCTGAAAATGTATTGGACTCTTCATGTTTCTCTAATCATGACAGAGTGCAAAGTTTGTAAAGTGGCAACTTTGCAATTTTTATTCATGTGTACAGTGTACATTTAGACAGTTTCGCTTTTCTCTAACAATGTTTTCAAGTTTGAATGTTTAAAAATGGACTTGTACTTTTGAGATCTATGCAAAAACATGAATAAATCAATGTCTTGAACTTTGTCAGACTTAATATGAAGTGATGAATTTAACACCATATGTGTAGCATTTACCCTCTGTGAAAATATAGTTTGATAGTTCACACAGTTCAAACTTTGGTCACTTAGCATAGAAGTTGTGAAACTGTATTACTGACATAGCTCAACTTGAAACATGCAATTCGTGTCTTTGACTGTTTTTGCAATACCCTTGAGAATGAAAATATGTAAAGTGCCATGCATAAGGAAGTTGCTTCTCTCTAGCTAAGTTTCACCTCTCTAGCTAAGACATGTCAATTTCATCATCCTAACCCTCCAAAAATGTAACAGTTTACATTACAAAACTCACATTTTCCAACAAATTATGACTGCAAAGATTTACTAGAACTAGTCTGCATACATGTTCCATAGTCTGAATCTCCCAAAACTGTATCATTTCACGCGCTTTGCAAATGTCTTCTAATCAAAAACGTCTGTTTTCAATGCAAGTTATGCTTACTTCCCTCCAACTACAACTGTCATACGTATTGACTTTACCATTTTTCATGTCTTTTCTCCAAAATTCAAAGTTATACTTCACTTCATATGACCTAAACTCAGGCTAGAACCATGTTACAAACCAAGCCCATCATCCGAACTCTACCAAATATGTATCATTTTAAGTGCATCGCATGTGTATAACTAACCTCTACGAATAAACTTTAACTAGCTAGAACTACTCTACCAAGCATTTCCTTCATTCGAATTCTCTCAAATGTACCTTGCATTACATTATAAACACTCTTTTCACACAAATTGCAGACGGATGTTTCTTACATTTCCATCTAGAACTGTCATACACAACGGTTCCATCATCTGAACTCATCAAAACGATGAACATTTTCGCATGCTTTTTACATAATTTTAGTCAAAAACTGTAAGTTTCCACAAACTGCAACAACCTGTTTTTCTTACTTCAACGATCATACGCACCAGTTTCATCATTCAAAGTGTGCAAAAATGTATTAATGTACAGTCTTTCTACATTTCAATGGAAAACATTTTACACACTTTGCAACCATTTGCTGCACACCTCTGCTGTTAGAACTGCCACTCATTGCAGTTCCACCATTCGAACGCTCCAAAATACACCATTTTAAGTGCTTTGCATGTGTACTTTATTTGAAAACATGACATTTCCACACACCAGAGCTACATGCCTGCACCCTATGGAATAAATTACATCGCTCAAACACTACAAGACTGCTACTTTTACACATCTTTTAATTAAAAAACATCACATTTCCACAAATCCAATAATACATGCATCCCACAAAATGTGTCTACATATTCAAAACCGTTCAAACACAAACGCAACAATTTATTCTTACTTTCAAACACTCGACCATAATAAGACCTCCAAACATCTTACTTACCATCCAATGTCATTGAACTACGCATTCTTTAGCCAAAGTTTTCGTATTTTAACATTCTCAAACTGAAAATTTGTGAGAGTTGGTTAATCTGTCATATTTACAGTATTCTTGATCCGTTGAAAGGTAGAAATTTGTATTTTTGGTATACAAACCCTCATCGCAAGCGCATGTGCAAACTAAAGGTAAAACCTTTACTGTACCAATATTCATGCCATTTCTCCATACAACCTACAATACCCAAGTGTCGCTCACATCATATGTGTCTACAATATCAAATTCACAAGTTTTCTAAGTAAACTCTCATACCACAAGTCTTTGCATTCTAAGTCATCTTAGTTTGTCATGCAAACCTTCATACCACAAATCTTTGTACATAATGTTATAATTTTACTTTTAAATCCTTCATACTATTTCTGCATGCAGCTTACAAATCATAAGTTTGCTAAGTAAACTCCCATTCCACACGCTCTTGCCTTAGTTGGTCGTGGAAAACTTCATACTGTACATCTTTGTGCATAAAGTTGCAAATTTTAGTTTAAAATACTTCATAATATTTCTCCATGCAGCCTCCAAATCATAAGTTTGATAAGTAATTCCTCAATTCATCTGCATTTGCAAACCTAAAACAAGTCAGCTCGTCATATTAACATCGATATTTCCACATAAAGTTCCACTTAGTAAGCATGCTATCATCACACGCAGCTTATAAACTTAAACTTTGCATTTTACTGCAGAAACCTGTGTCTTTGCAATGTAGAAACATTTATTATTGTCATCACATCATGCTACTTAGCAATGTAACATGGATAAGTTTACACTATGAATCTCCACTCAGACCGACTTTCCAAAATGCGAGTAGCAATTTTACCATAAAAATCTTCGTCTCACAAGTCTGTGCATGTTTCAAAAGCCAAACATTTATCATATAAACCAACTTTCCAACTTAAACTCCTTTGTCCCAGCAGTCTTACAATCTTAACAGATGCAAGCACAATCTGTTATCGCATGTGTCTCCTCAACTTAAACTTTGCAATTTTAGCATAGAAACCAACATTCGTGGGTCTTTCCAAAGTAGTACGTTGGACTTTTACTCTCAAAACCTTCGTCTCGAACGTCTTAAAGAACTAGAAAACCACAAGTTTGCTGATCAAGCTCTCAGACTTAAAGATTCTAAGTTTAGCATATATTCTGCGCGACTTGATGAACTAAAAGTTGAAAATTGCACAAGTTGGCATTTCACGCATCTTAGGAATATAGACCTACGTCAGAATTTTGTTAAACGATGTGAGGTTTCACATTAAGAGTTGTTAACATTCTAACATCGTCCAATGCATTTTTGGAATCTAAAAGTTTCCTACACAATTCCAAATGCCTTTCAAACTTAAAGATTCTAAGTTTAACATATATCGCACTCGTCTAAAAGTTGAAAGCTCGCTGCGCATGTCGTCATTTAACACATCTTAGGAATATACAAGCAGAATTTTATTAAACAAATCTGTAAACTATGTGATGTTTCATTCTAAGAGTTAACATTCTAACATCGTGCCGTGCAAAGTAAAAGACTTAGGCTTCCTATTTAAACTTCCATAGGTCAACAAGTTATAAGATTGCTATGCAATGCCAATACAACTGTTAGGCCTATAAACTCACCTGTGTCAAATATTGATTGGCTGCGTATCACCCATGTGCGAAACCGTTTATTTAGCGCACTGACCAATGCTAGAATTTACCCACAATTCCACCATTTGCTTTTCTTAACATTTAACTTAAACGTGCAATCCTACTTACACATAAACTTAGCCATGTTCTGCAACTCTGCATGTTTCTTATGAACTTGCAAGGTTTTATAATATGGCTTTTCCAATATATTTTAATGCATTAAAATCTCATGCATATGAACTTGGTCCAAAGTAGACTTATACCTGTAATGTGTGATGTATAATAATATGCCTGTTTCAAAACTAGGTGGTTTCTTTTGATTATTCCTCCCAATATAACTATAATGAATTTGCCAAAGGGCTAACCACTTTAGTGCATATAGATTTACACATTGGAATAAACATCGGTTCATATGACTGCCTTTGAGTGCAATTGATTCGTTTGTTTTGAAAGGCCGATATTTGCCACCTGAGGGTCTATAATTGTTATTCAAACAGTTGACGCGTCTTGTATGTGTACAGCTTAATTGCAAAGAGCCCTGCACATATGACAGCTTGGTCGAGCCAATTGTTTGTTAGCGCGTTTAATTGATTCAGCCACTTTGAAATTCTGACGCCTAGTCGTGTGTATAATTATTGCAAATCCTAGGGCAGTCAGTGATTGTTAGAACAATTTGGCAGATTGAGCGCTTTGACATGTAGCTTGCAAACTAATGGACTGTTAAGCTCATACGCAAATTCTCATTCGGACTCTTGCTAACTTTGGTGGTCTGTGCCATTGAACAGTTGCGATTTTACGTCTTCAGCTAAGCAAGAGAAACAACACTGGCGTGAATTTTAATTCGCTTACAGGAATTTTGAATGCAAACTCGACTGAGTATGTTAGAGCGTTACAGCTGGTTCCCATTTCCATTATTACATTTCTGTAATAACAAATTCGACTAAAATTCAACTTTTCTGGCATCTTCAATTCTTCATTCTCCTTCCCTACCGGTTTTAGAGTTCTTCCTCTTCTTTATTTATCAGTTTGGTATTTCTTAGCAAATATTTACTCACTAGTCTAATAAATGGCATTGTAAACATTCCCAAACAGCTGAACGCAGCGGTTTTTCCTAGTCTATGACATAGACAGATCTACCATATTTGTAAACTTGCTTACTTTCATGCGTATGTAGACACAACTTTCCATATATTGAAAATATGCCATAGTCTGTGCAAATATGCAAAACAATCTCATAATACACCTTAAAGTTAAATTAGAATTTTAAAATATATTGTAAGTGTACTGTCAAAGGCCCTTCCCTCCCCTCCCTCCCCCTTCCCTTCCTTTCGCGGGGTCAAGGTTGGGTGAAGGGAGGGTGGGGTGAAGGGAGGGTTGGGGCGCTGTATACATGTATGTCATACAGACGTGTGCAATATATTATTAAATGAAATGTGCAAAGATATCTTCTTACACATTTGCAAAGTCAGACTGTGCAAATTGAAAATTCAAATAAGAGTACACGCTAAAATATAAAAAAAACTTTTTTTTAAATTGCTGGAAGAAATGATTTCATTTAAAATATAATTCATGCAAAAGTAAAATTTGAAATTAAAATATATTGAATAGTATAAAGAGAAGTTATTACAATGCGTCAAGGGAATGAATTACAGGGGTCGTTGGGCGCTAAAGCTTTTAGAACAGAGTCCATACAACTTAAATGTATAATTGTTTGCATATATATGTGTGCCTGTCAATCAAATAGAATGGGCTAAAGTCTCAGCCAATCAAAATAGGCTGTACAATGACCAGCCCACATTATGTTGCGCCAACATGGGTGCTTGTGTGTATGTTTGCTTGTATATCTGTTTGTATGTCTATGTAGGCCTGTCAATCAAATAGGGCATGCCCCAAAGCGTGAGCCAATCAAAACAGGCTGCACAACACACCTTAGCTCCACCCACTGGCCCAGCCCCGCATCCGTCACGCTTCAGCATCTCCACCCACTGGCCAAGCTCCGCATCCGTCACGCATGAACACCTCCATTGTGGAGTTGTAACCCCATATTACTTACTACTCACTTGGCTTTCCAACGGATCAGGGTTTCCGTTTACGATTTCGCTTGAACGAGCAATCGATTAATTGATTGATTAATTAATTGATTAATTAATTGATTAATTAATTGATTAATTAATTGATTAATTAATTGATTAATTAATTGATTAATTGATTGATTAATTAATTGAAGGTACAATCGATGAATGCATTGTACATTACGCCGCTACAAAATTCATGAGCTTAGATAGGCCTATCATATTAAAATTGATTTTCTAGTTTAAAATTGATTTGATGGAATTTATATTTTCTATCGGATTAGAGATTCAATTAAATTTCCATTTATTTTATTTATTATAGCGCCATATAAATTTCGATTTCGTTTTGACATCACTGAAGACACCGCAGTCGCTGAGCATGATGGGAACTTGGGAGCGAACGATGTGACCGGAAGTCGTTCGGACGGAACGCCACATGGCGATGAAAACGAGAAACCATGCTCCGTGGAGAGAGGGAATGGCGCAGATGGTGAGAAGGACGAAAGTAATAGGTTGGACTCCGGAGAGGAGAAAGAGTTGGTCAAAGTTCTCGACATCAGTCTCCCTCTAGTGAGTAAAACAATCGCCACGCCACCTACCGATTTAACGGGGAATAATACCAGGGCTAATGAAGAGAGCGCCATCTCTGGACGAAATCTGTAGACGACGCTTTTATCATCATCATCATCATCATCGTCGTCGTCGTCATCATTATCATCATCATCATCGTCAACGTCGTCGTCATTATCAGCATCATTATCATCATCATCGTCGTCGTCGTCATCATCATCATCATCATCATCATCATCACCATCATACAAAATCCATAAAGTTGTATGGTTTGCAGCGAACCACCCAATATTCATGGTCCCCATTTATTTTCAGTTCATCTAATCTGTAGAATTGGATAGCTATAGATTTTGTGCTGAAGGGAAGGGACCATGGCAGAAACCGTTACCTTTTGACAGACTCACTCTTTCATAGACCAAGCGACGTGTAGCTGATTAAGCCTAGGACTACATAACATGATGACATCCGTCCCCTCCCCCTCCCTACAGAAGTCCTCTCCTTCCTTAAGCAGGAAGGTATTGGCTTGTGCGGCATTCACGGATTATGTTAAAATGGAGGCTCCAAGACATATAATTCAGGTGGTATACCTGTTGGCGGTATCTGTCTAGTATCCCAAGGACCCTGCGTCGCACACGTATACCAGGGATAGAGGTCTGGAAGAGACACGTGGGGGTCTGTTCTCTTCTTGGAGATGAGGGCGAAGAAAGGGATCGAGGGATGTTTGATACCTATAGACTGATCTGATGGAATTTGGTTCTTGTAGTATGTGAGACAATTAGACGATGAAGATTCAGCAGCAGACGAAACAACGAAGAAAGCAACGAATGGTAGACATCATCATCATCATCATCATCACCACCACCACCACCACCACCACCACCACCACCACCACCACCACCACCACCACCACCACCACCACCACCACCACCACCACCACCACCACCACCACCACCACCACCACCACCACCACCACCACCACCACCACCACCACCTATCGACCATTCGAACGTAGTGTGGACCCTCATTCTCCTCCTCCTCCTCCTCCTCCTCCTCCTCCTCCTCCTCCTCCTCCTCCCCCTCCTCAAAGTCGTCATCGTCATAAACTTTCAGTAATTATCGTTATCATAACCATCATCATTCTCCTCGTCTTCGTAGTCGTCATCATCATTCAGAACGCAAGTTCTCGTCTTGTATATATTATGTATAGATATGAATATTTTGATATATGTGTGTATATACACACAGATATATAGGATATGTATGTATATATACAGGCGATGACGAAGAGAAGGTTGGTGACCCGGAGCGTGACCTTTCGCTGAACCCAGCGACAGAGGGGGCACCGAAAGTAGGTGAGGATGAATATAGACGCAGGAGGAGGATGGACGGTAGAGGAGCGAATGGAGAGGAATGGGGCGATGGGGAGCCAGTGTATCCCTCCTACACCGCCCTTCGTCCTCCACGTCTCCATGACGATGACCTCGACCTGACCTCGTTCGACTCCTCAATGGCGGCGACCAATGTTTCGCTGCCGACCTTCAACGAAATGGACGAATCACAGAACAGAGGAAAGGTCAGTTCAAGGTCAAAGGTTCAAGGTCAAATGCAAGGAGCTCTGCATTCCTCTATCGATCAATTACAGAGCCAGCATTTCGATATGCCGACTTGTTTTATGTCGGGACCAGTTAGATGGAGGATGGTTTAAAAATTGAAGCGACGAGAGAGGTAAGGGGAAGAGGAAGAGGAGGAATCAAGGCCGGATTTGTAGAATCAATCAATCAATCAATCGAAATTTGTATAGCGCCCTTTCGAGATGAATAGGAATGCTTTCGGCCCCTTTGAAGGAGAGATTGTATGCAAGAGGAGAAATGTTGGTGAGTTCGTAACTTAATGTAAGCCAACGCCATTGAGAGAACCGATTGCAATGAACAGATGATACGAATGAAGGAAGAATACGTTAATCAGCGGAGGATTATAGAGATTTCCTTCGTTAAACTGTCATTTTGGTCAAATGAATCCATCATTTATGTTGTAATTATCAAAGCACTGAATGACCTGTGAATGATGAATTGTTTCTTTAACTCTCTGCTGACTGTTTTAGGGCGATGGAAGAACGAACTTTCTAAATTCAAGATCAACAAGACACGCGTGAGTCTTAATAATTATAACTTGTTTCAGCATAAGACAGAATTAACCATCATTCGCTGATTGACAGTAACGTTTCACTGTTTAGGGCGTGTTAAACGCCACGATGGGCGTGGCTTCCATTTAGATGAGCTTGGATCTACGTTGCCATAGGTTAAATTAATTATTAAATGGGCGTGGCTTCCATTTATTTGAGCTTTTATCGTACGCTGCCATAGGTTAAATTTTTATCAGATGGGCGTGGCGTTCAATTAGGTGAGCTTGGATGACATACGCTGCCATGGGTTAAATTATAAGATGGGCGTGGCTTCCATTTAGGTGGGCGTGGATCGTATACGCTGCCATAGGTTAAATTATAAGATAGGAGTGGATAACTTTCGATTAGCTTGGTATAAGTAAGCAATAAGTCATCATTTGGTTATGACTAGATTATAGGCGTGTACGTAATTGCCGTAATTAGCATGATTAATATGATGGGCGGGGCTTTCGTTCAGTTGGGTGTGGTCTTTATTTGAGAAGAGTCGATGTTGTAGAAAAGGGAATTAAAGTAGTCGAGTTTGGAATGGACAACTGAGGTGGCTGTTGTGCAGGCGGTCTTGTAATCGAGTATTGGGCGCAGTCGATTAAGGTCACGAATGTGCATAATGTGAGATAGCTGGATGGGATGTGGTGGGCAAGAGGTAAGGATTTTGTCGAAGATGGTTCCAAGATTACGGACAGGAGAAGAGTAAGGCAGTGTGAAGTTCAGGTGAGATCCGTTGGGGAATGGTTGAAAAGATAGGTTAGTTTGCTTAATTGCCAAAATTGAGGAATTCTGCTTTTTTTAGAAGGGTTTATGCATAATAGGTTGGCGATCGTACAGGGTGATACCTGGGTGATGGTGTTACTTAGATGATTCCGTGCATCTGGAAGGGAGTGAAGGGAGAAAGACATGAAGAATAGCATGATGGACGTAACTATCATTACATTGGTTCAAGCATAATTTTCTTGTGTTTATCTATTTTCATTTAGAAATGACTTTTCGAATGAGTTGGACTACAACCGAGGTGAAAGAGGAGAGAAGGATGAAGACGAGATGGAGAACGAGGGACAGAAGGAGGACGATGAGAATGACAGATATTGGTCCTCTTGTTCAAACGGTTGTCTGAATCGACGCTACACTGGTGAGGCGATGGACGATGGTTCGAACCCAAGTCCTCCGCTCGGCTGGCACCTGTCCTGGTACGATCGACACCACCAGGGAGAACAAGTCGTTAGCCCAGGGCCATCGAAGGCCGACAGGTCAGACCCAGAGCCACGCCTACTTCATGCCAATCATGTAGGAATTGAATGTACCAGGCCACGCCCCCATATAAGTCAATCACGTAATGTCTTCAGCAGGTGATTCTTCGCCTTTTTCATAGAACTCTCAGAAGAGCTTTATGGTATTTCAAGTTATCTGATTGTATCTAAGCCCCGCCTTCCTTGAGTCACTCAGAGAAGCTCGACACTCTAATGGGCGTGGTTAATGCTAATGAGTAGTTACTATGTTTTCGTGCGTTTAACAACATCTTTTCGCTGCCAGGTCTTCAACATCTACCCAACCGACCTTTGCGTCCCATAACTATATATTAACGGTTCGCTACGTTTTAAAGGTGTCTAAAGATTGCTATAAAATGCTCTTACCAATCGGCAACCGTGTCCCACATACAGACATACATAGCTAGTTAGCAATGGCTGATAGGGTCATAATTGTGTGATTGGTTGAATGTAGGAAAGGTGCGAATGGTACGGAGCCTGAGCTGGGATTTCTTCCGCAACTGTTGCTGGCATCGTCGAAGGATGAACGCAAGAAGAGACGACATCACGGATGCGAATACTCCATCCTCGTCCAACGACGCATGCACGAACACATCTCGGTACATACAAAAGGCGCTAGAAAAATCAACAATTAATTAATTAATTAATAAATTAATTACCACATAATAGTTTAATCGCATTACAATTGAATTATCGCGCATTATACAGTGCAAACGAATAAATCGCCAACGTCGCATTTGAAACCTGCAGGAGCAGAATAAGAATTTCTTATGAAACGATTTGATAGAATTAACATTGAATGGGAGATCACTTAAACAGTCTCTGCTTTGACTTCTGTTGTCATTGATGTGGCTCCTCCATGTGGATGGAGAAATAACCTTCGACTGACTGATGAGATGAAGATGGGTTGATATCTTTGTTATCTCAATGAAGATGGGTTGATATCTTTGTTATCTCAATGAAGATGGGTTGATATCTTTGTTATCTGTTGTGCGGCGCAGATATCGAGATATCTGAGAACGAAGAGACTGGCGGAAGTTCTTTGCGACTTTCGGAGACCCATCAATGCCAACATCATCAAATGTAAGATACACGGAACCGGTGTATACGCGTTGTCTCTACGTTTGTCTGTCTGTGTTTATCTATCTATCTGTCTGTCTGTCTGTCTGTCTCTCTATCTATCTATCTATCTATCTATCTATCTATCTATCTATCTATCTATCTATCTATCTATCTATCTATCTATCTATCTATCTATCTATCTATCTATCTATCTATCTATCTATCTACCTGTCTATCTATCTATCTATCTATCTATCTATCTATCTATCTATCTATCTATCTATCTATCTATCTATCTATCTATCTATCTATCTATCTATCTATCTATCTATCTATCTATCTATCTACCTGTCTATCTATCTATCTATCTATCTATCTATCTATCTATCTATCTATCTATCTATCTATCTATCTATCTATCTATCTATCTATCTATCCATCTATCTATCTATATATCTATCTATCTATCTATCTATCTATCTATCTATCTATCTATCTATCTATCTATCTATCTATCTATCTATCTATCTACCTATCTATCTACCTGTCTATCTACCTGTCTATCTATCTATCTGTCTATCTAACTCTGTCTATCTATCTATCTATCTATCTATCTATCTATCTATCTATCTATCTATCTATCTATCTATCTATCTATCTATCTATCTATCTATCTATCTACCTGTCTATCTGTCTATCTATCTATCTATCTATCTATCTATCTATCTATCTATCTATCTATCTATCTATCTATCTATCTATCTATCTATCTATCTATCTGTCTATCTAACTCTGTCTATCTATCTATCTATCTATCTATCTATCTATCTATCTATCTATCTATCTATCTATCTATCTATCTATCTATCTATCTATCTATCTATCTATCTATCTATCTATCTATCTATCTATCTGTCTATCTAACTCTGTCTATCTATCTATCTATCTATCTATCTATCTATCTATCTATCTATCTATCTATCTATCTATCTATCTATCTATCTATCTATCTATCTATCTATCTATCTATCTATCTATCTATCTATCTATCTATCTATCTATCTATCTATCTATATCTATCTATCTATCTATCTATCTATCTATCTATCTATCTATCTATCTATCTATATATCTATCTATCTATCTATCTATCTATCTATCTATCTATCTATCTATCTATCTATCTATCTATCTATCTATCTATCTACCTGTCTATCTATCTATCTATCTATCTATCTATCTATCTATCTATCTATCTATCTATCTATCTATCTATCTATCTATCTATCTATCTATCTATCTATCTATCTATCTATCTATCTACCTGTCTATCTACCTGTCTATCTATCTATTTGTCTATCTAACTCTGTCTATCTATCTATCTATCTATCTATCTATCTATCTATCTATCTATCTATCTATCTATCTATCTATCTATCTATCTATCTATCTATCTATCTATCTATCTATCTATCTACCTGTCTATCTATCTATCTGTCTATCTAACTCTGTCTATCTATCTATCTATCTATCTATCTATCTATCTATCTATCTATCTATCTATCTATCTATCTATCTATCTATCTATCTATCTATCTATCTATCTATCTATCTATCTATCTATCTATCTATCTATCTATCTATCTGTCTATCTAACTCTGTCTATCTATCTACCTGTCTATCTATCTATCTGTCTGTCAAACTATCTGTCTATCTAACTCTGTCTATCTATCTACCTGTCTATCTATCTATCTGTCTGTCAAACTATCTGTCTATCTAACTCTGTCTATCTATCTACCTGTCTATCTATCTATCTGTCTGTCAAACTATCTGTCTATCTAACTCTGTCTATACTTGTCTACCTGTATGTGTCTGTCTGTGTGTCTGTGTCTGTCTATCTATCCATCTACGTGAGTCCATTTATTTCTCTGTCTCTCTGTCTTCTTCCTCTTGTCTTTCCTCTTCTTCAACCCATTCGTCTCTTCTTTCTTGCCCTCCTCCTCCTCTCTCTTGTTCTGAACTGTATTGGAGTTGTTCTATTCTGTATTAGAATGTCCATTTGTTTCTGTCAGTCTAAAAGCCCGTTTGCCTGTTTCTTTATGTTTGTCTTTGGTCTGCTTTTAGTCCAATACGCAGTGTGATCTACGATGACGAAAACGAAAACCACAAAGTTCATCATCATCTTCGTCGTTGTCATCATCAACAACTACTACCATTCAGCTGTGAATTTTAAGTCAAGATATATGAAGATCATGAATTGACACATCGCCAGCTTTTAACTGCGCTATATAATGAGGGCGGTTGAAGTATAACAGAGGGGTGAGACTGCTTATGGGATGGTAAGGGGAGGGTGAAGGCTCTACTGCTGAAGAGGGAGGAATAGGAGAGATTTATATAGAGATGTGGGCGAAAGAGGCGAAGAAGATCGTCTGCTGGCGATTGAGAGGAGGAGACACGAAAGTCCGTCTGTCTGTCTGTCTGTCTGTCTGTCCGTCTGTCTGACTGACACTCTATCACTACATAAAATATTGTGAAATATATAGACACACATACTACACAGTACAGTATAGAATTGTACTGGTTTTTTTTAAATTTGCAAGTTTATTTTAAAGTAAATGGATGTGAAACAACCATTCTTGAAGCAGAGAAAATCAATGAAAACTATTATCAGAGATCCGTTACAAATGGAGTCGATAAACTTCCTTCCGCGTTGAAATTATAGAAATTTAAGTCCATATTTACTACGACATACATATATTGAAACATTAAAACGTTATTCGTGTGTGTTTTAGTGGGTGTGTGCTCACGTATGTGATTGGCATAGTTATATTGCGTTGGTTGGTGGGTGTGGTGGTGGTGTGGTGTGTGTGTCGGATGGTGATGTCTTAGATCGCCAAGTGTGAAACATCCTCCGTAATAACATTTTCCCTCGACCGTCGCCATTAGCAACAGCACCAGCAGCATCAGCAACAGCATTAGTCTTGTTCATCGGCTTCTTTTCTCCATCCATCAACCGCTCACCTTCTCCTTCATTTCCTCCTCCTCCTCCGTCTTCTCCTCCTCCTCATCCTCTTCCTCTCCTTCCTTCTTTACTTTGTCCTATTCCTCATTTCTATTCCTTCTTGTTCTCTTCAAACACTTGCTTGTCCTCTTGTTCTTATCCCTATTCCTCTTCCTCCTCCTCTTCTTCCCCCTTCACTCATTCCTCCACTCCTCTTCATTCTCCTCCTCTTCTTCTTCCTCAAACTCTTCCTCTTCCTTCTGCTCCTCCATTGTTCCTCCTCCTTCCCGTCCTCATCCTGTGCCAGCGATCCTCTTCCTCTGCTGTCGGATGCCTGAGGAGTGTTGATTGAGAGAAGAAGTCGAAAGCATCTTCTTCTCTTCCTCAGCCTCTGAATCCGCATCAGATGCTAATTGAATTTCTCGGTCGTCTGATCGCTATTCACGGCTCATCTATCGGCCATTTATGTAGCGCACGACTTTAAGAGCAGGGAGACAGCCGATTCGAGACTGGTTCTCTTCTATTTCTACGCCAAAGCAATGGACCAGAGCAAATTCAATAGCACATCAGGCGCTTTATATGCTAAGGACTTCTGTAGAGCATTTAGGAAGTAACGTAACTGTGTCTGTCTGTCTGTTTTTCTGTCTGTCTATCTGTCTGTTTTGACTGCGTGTCTGTCTATCGTTGATCAAACTTTGAACTCTGGCCAGTCACAATACTTAAAATCATTTATAATTCCATAGACTTATCATTATTCAACGAGGTCATCTGATTATCTTTGTCCGGTCATACCTAAATCGAGAACTGTTCTTGGTGAACGTGGTTCTTCGGTTACTGGACCTGAATTTTGAAATTCTCTTCCTGTATCTTACCTTTCTGCTCAGTGGCTTATTTCAATTTATTCCCAACTTAAAACTTACCTCAATCTAATTGTTTTTCCACCATAGGCTGCCCCTCTGTCTTACGGACTTATCTTCTGGATATTGACCTTGATTACGACTTGGTTTTGGTGTGCCATCGGTTGATGCCGTGTGCATTAGACACCGGCGCAATAGAAGTTACTAATTACAATCACACTTATCTGTCTCGCCGTCTGTCTATCTGTCTGTCTATCTGTCTGTCTGTCTGTCTGTCTGTCTGTCTGTCTGTCTTTGTCTCACACACAGACGCACACGTACACAGACGCATCCTGTCACGTGAAGATTTCTTTCGCTGTTCTTCTATGGAAGTTTATCTTCGTCATCATGACGCCATTTGTGTAGCGCCGTTAAAGTTGCATGGCATTCTGGGATTTTGTTTGTCGCAGACCTTTTGAATGATTGAGGAATTGAGCCCCGTGGCATTTGCTTAGTCTGTCACCAGGTGGCGGAAGGTGGGAGAATTCTGGCGCGGTCAAAGGTCACGTAAGGCTTAAATATTCAGATCCTCGTCTCCGTTTCCTAGTAGAAGTTGCTTCTGCCTCTCTGTGTAGGTGTATTTGGCTATCTCTCTCTCCTACTCCTCCTCCTTTGTCTCTGTCTCTGTCTCTGTCTGTGTCTCTCTCTTCGTCTTTATATATATATATATATATATATATATATATATATATATATATATTCTTGCTCTCTCTTCCTCTCTCTTTCTCTTCCTCTCTCTTTCTCTCTCTCTTCATCTTTATATCTCTCTGTATCTGTCTCTTTGTCTCTGTATCTCTGTCTCTTCCTCTGTTGATGCTTATAAGTGTTTCTGTGCGTGTGCGTATGTGTGTGTATACAATAATAATAATCTGTGTGTGAATTCCTCTTCCTGACTATACCATTAGTACCTGAGGCCAAAGTTCAAAACTCCTTCTCTTTCATCCCCACCTGCTCTTCCTCCTCCTTCTCCTCCTCCTTCACGTCCTCCTCCTCCTCCTCTTCCTCCTCCTTCTCCTCCTTCTCCTCTTCTTTCTTCTGAGTTCTCCTTCCAGAGCTAATTTTTAACTCTTTCTCCATCGTCATCTTCTGAATGGATATAGCGCTTGCTTCTCTGTAGAAATCTCTACCGTTAGTTTGTCTGTCACTTTGTCTGTCTGTCTGTCTGTCTGTCTGTCTGTAAATCGTTATTTATTCATACAGACAGTCAGACAAACACAGACAGACAGACGCACAGACAGTCGATGTCCGTAGGCTTCGCTATTCGTCGGTCCTTGGTTGGTGCTGTTGATGCTGTGGCACCTCGTCGCTTGGACATAGGCGTCGGCTGCTGCTGCAGATGACAGGAGAGAAGGAGATGCTTATAAGGCGACTGTGACGTCGTCTGTTGCTGCAGTTGGAAGGAAGAAGCGACATCTTCATCTTCTTCTTCAGATCAGTCGACGACGACAGGTGGCGACACGAATTCAAAGACATCTACATCCAGTGAGTTCTCTCTCTCTCTCTCTCTCTCCGTCTCTCTGTCTCTCTGTCTGTCTGTCTGTCTCTCTCTCCCTCTGTGTGTCTGTCTGTCTGGAGCTTCGTCACCTGTTGCTTGCGACAATCACTTTTCTCCTTTTTTCTCTTGTTCGCTCCATCATTCATCTCTCCCTCCTTCCTTTGTCTCAATTCTTCGCTTCGCTTTAATATATACTTTCTCAGTTTTGTAGAATTCTTTTTTTTAGTATTTAAGAATTATTGTTCATTATTTAAGAATTTAACTGTCTCAGTAGAAGAGAGGGGAGAGGCAGAGAGAGAGAGAGAGAGAGAGAGAGAGAGAGAGAGAGAGAGAGAGAGAGAGAGAGAGAGAGAGAGAGAGAGAGAGAGAAGAGAGAGAGAGAGAGAGAGAGAGAGAGAGAGAGAGAGAGAGAGAGAGAGCGAGAGAGAGAGAGCGAGAGAGAGAGAGAGAGAGCGAGAGAGAGAGAGAGAGAGAGAGAGAGAGAGAGAGGAGAGAGAGAGAGAGAGAGAGAGAGAGAGGCAGAGAGGGAAGAGACACACAAATAGAGAGGAAGGAGAACAAATAAACGCCAGTGGGAAACAAATAGAGACAGAGAGACAGAGCAGAGACGGAGACAGATAGAGGCAAAGACATAGACACCGTTCATGGCACCTGTTCTGAATGTGTAAATTGGCGCCAAAGAGCAGCCGATCTTTCATTTCGTGCGACAAAGCAAAATCCCTTTCATTCGATCCCCCCATCGACCTACGTCCCCCCACACACACCCCACCCAGACACCCACCCCACCACCGACCAACTGAACCATTGGCTCACACAAGCGCCCTCTGTCGTTGACGAGAACGTCAGCAAATACAGCATTCCTTTCGAAAAAACGATAAAAAAAGGAACTCCTATGGTTATAAGAACAAAGCGGTTGTGTCCAACAGCGCCTTTCTATTTAGACCTCTTCTGAATTCATCCATTTTCCAGTACATTTGTTTGCTTCCATTTCGGCTGTCTATGGAAAGGTCAAGTCTTCAAGGTCAACCTTCGATCCATAACCGGAAGCAGTCATCCCTCTTAGGTGCCCCTGGAAACGACATCAACACATCGATCAATCAATAAATCGCCCAAGGACTATCGATCACGCGACTAAGTCATCGATCTGTGTCATCATTAGAAGTCATCGAATGCATCTTATGTCTTTACTTTCCTAACATTTACTCAACGGTTTTGAATCTAGGTTTGCCACTGGGACTTGGAAATGAGACAAGTTTTCCTTAGCAGCTCCTCTCCAACTGCCGTATGTGGAATTCCCAGTCTAGCTCGATTCTTCTCCGCCTTTTCATCTTTCACTTTTCCATCTGATCTTAAGTAAGTAAGTAAGTAAGTAAGTAAGTAAGTAAGTAAGTAAGTAAGTAAGTAAGTAAGTAAGTAATCTTTTATTAGTACAAAACAAACGCTCATACTTTACAACAATACATACAAAAATATCACAATATCAGTAACACTGTAAGACAGTTTTAAACACAAGCAGTATTATAAACAATTCTATAATGTCTTATTTACATACATATACAGTATTATAAACAATTCGATAATGTCTTATTTACATACATAGGCCTATCTATAACTAAAGTTATGATCTAAGGAACATAAGCATTACTATGATCTACAAAAAGAGCCAGTTTAGATATCAGAACAGGTACTAGAACCAGCATTAACCCAGTTTTTATAGTTGTACAGTGAGCGAATGATGAAGGATTTCTTATGTAGCAATGTATTAAAGCGCGGTAATTCAAAAGCATGTCCCCCTTTTTCTTAAGTTGAATTTATGAAGGTGCACTGCAGGCAGTAATTGGTGAAGACAGTGTTGGGGGATGCTTTTGAAGAACTTCAATTCAATTTTTTCACAAATCTTCTCTAAAGTTAAACCATCACCACTAAAGAGGTTATTGCGCCCAGCCCCTGCGCAAAAAAGATTCAATTTTTCCACCCAGTTCAGCCGACAGGAATCCCCCCAAGATGGTATGGCATACGTTAGTCGGGAGACTACAAGGGCTTGAAAAATGTTCTTTAGTTTGCTGGGAGGCATTCCTTGAGATCGGAGGACTTTTAGGGGGTATAGGCGTTGGCTGCATATCTTCAAAATAAATGAAACATGGTCAAAAATTTTAAGTCTTCTCGAAAAAGAACACCCAGCAATTTGACAATTTTCACTCTTTCAACATTGCTGATAGGATCCGGAAGAGATAAGTGTCGTGGACTCGGTCTATGAAATACAATTTCTTTAGTCTTGGAAAAATTAAGTGTCATTCTGTTCCTGGAGGCCCAATCCTTAATATTAAGTTGCAAGCAGTTCCGTTTCAACTCGAAAGATTAAGATTTTATTTATGTCCTATGTGAACGTTTCAATCACGAAGAAATAACGTAAGGTTGCAGAGCACTCGCGCGCACACACACACATACATGGAGAAGAAGAAGAAGGAGAAGAGGAATCATATATCGTACACCCTATATTGTATGGCATATTTGTGATAAACTCATCCATATTACATATATATCTATACGATATACATATACACATATCTTATATCTGTGTGTAATATATATAAATATACATGTACAATGGCCACACCCACATTGTGCGGTGTGGCCATTGTACATGAACAAATCAGCCCCAGAAATACTGCAACAACAAAATTGGTTGGACAAATAATACAAAAGGAAACAGCAGGCAGATAAAAGAATGAACTGCGTCGCCTACATATTGTTAGTTATTATTAATTAGTAACTTCTATCACGCCGATGTCTAACGCACAAGGTATGAACCGATGACGCACCAAAAACGAAGAAACAATCGGATCAGAATGCAGAAGAGAACAATGAAAGAGAATATCTGTCTGTTTTCTGTGGTCTGTTTTCTGTGGTCAGAGCCGATAATAATAATAATAATAATAATAAATAATAATAATATTCGTGCTTATCGAGAAGCTCACCAACAAACCGCAGTAAGTTACATTGAAAAAGAGAACAATGTCTGTGGGTCGTGATTTAGCCGCGAAAATGGTCTGAATGGATTTGGGCTGCCTCAATCTATGTGCATACCAAATTTCAGGCATATCGGACGAACTATTGTTCGGAACATTTCGTTCACTTCCTGGATACGGGGTCTGTGGGTCGTGATTTAGCCGCGAAAATGGTCTGAATGGATTTGGGCTGCCTCAATCT
>CAUVYU010000183.1:0-49099 GCA_963556255.1 Allolobophora icterica | reverse complement strand
TTGGGTACGCCGGTTCGGGAAAATCGTACTTCGTCATTCGACATGTAATTACACAACATATTCGCAAGGGTTTTACCCTGTTCGTCTACGATTTTAAGTTTGACGACCTTTCCAAAATTGCCTACAACACGTGGCTGAAATACAAACACAGATATGCCAAGTCACCGGCTTTTTATGTGATCAACTTCGATGACCTGACGCGCAGTCACCGATGCAACCCTCTGGAGCCTTCAGCTATGAGCGACATTACGGATGCCGCAGAGTCGGCGCGCACCATCCTGATGGGACTGAACAGAGAATGGATTAAACGGCAGGGCGACTTCTTTGTGGAGTCACCAATCAACTTTCTCACTGCGGTCATTTGGTATTTGAGAAGATATAAAGACGGAGAGTTTTGCACCCTGCCGCACGTCATCGAACTGATGCAGGCGGATTATGATAATCTATTCACTTTGCTGAGGGCGGAAAAAGAAATCGAGGTCTTGATTAACCCTTTTGTAAACGCTTATCTCAACGATGTCATGGAACAACTCGAAGGTCAGATAGCTGCGGCAAAAGTAGCGATGGCCAGACTCTCTTCGCCTCAACTATATTACGTTTTATCGGGCAATGATTTCAACCTGGACATCAATAATCCGGACGATCCAAAAATAGTTTGCATGGGCAACAATCCGCAGAAGATACAGATATATGGAGCCGTGCTTTCTCTCTATGTAACCCGACTGGTGAAGCAGGTCAATAAAAAAGGAAAACTAAAAAGCAGTTTAATATTTGATGAGTTTCCGACTATATATTTGAACAATATGGATAGCCTGATAGCCACTGCCCGGAGCAATAAAGTGGCTACCTGTTTAGGCATCCAGGATTTTAGTCAACTGCGCAAAGATTATGGCAGGGAACAAGCCGATGTGATTTTGAACATAACGGGCAATATCGTCGCCGGACAAGTCACAGGCGATACCGCAAAACAACCTCTCCGAACGCTTCGGAAAAATTATGCAGGACAGAGAAAGCTATTCTATAAATAGTGGCGATACTTCCATCAGTCGTTCCAAACAATTGGAATCCGCTATTCCTTCCTCAAAGATATCGGCCTTAAGTTCAGGGGAATTTGTGGGGATGGTAGGCCGATGACCCCGACAATAAAATAGAACTGAAAGCCTTTCATTGCGAAATAGTAAACGACCATGCCGCCCTTAAAAAAGAACAGGATGGTTATAAAAGCATGGAGATAATTCGTAAACTGGATAGCACCATGATACAACGAAATTATCTCCAAATAAAACAGGACATACTTGACATTATTCAATCCGAAATGGAACGGATGTTCAATGATCCGGATTTGAGCCGGTTGGTAATCAAAAAAGGAAAGAAATAAAACTTGCCAAATCTTATCTCCTTCCTGTAGTTATTATATTAACCATGACGTCATTTAGTAAGGGCTATGTTTCTGAAAAACCCTTCTGCCATTTTGTACTATAGGTTGCTCCCATTAATAAATCGCTGGTTAATATTTTTGCCGTATTAATCGCATATCAGCACTCACTTTGATGTCTAGTATCTTGGCATAATGCTGGGTCTGTTGAAGTGACGAGTGCCCCAACATCTTTGACACAGATTCAATTGGAACACCGTTACTTAAAGTAACGGTAGTGGCAAACGTGTGCCTGGCTATGTGAGAAGTCAGTGTTTTATTGATTCCGCACAAGGTGGACGATCTCTTTCAAAAATTTATTCATCTTTGAGTTGCCGGGCACCGGCAGGGGCATATCTTTATTTACACATACCGGATGGTGCTCATATTTTTTAATTAACTTCATAGCCGCAGGCAACAAAGGAATAGCCGAACGAGTAGCTGTTTTCTGACGCGTGGTAAATATCCACTGTTCCCCATCTACTCCAATTCCTATTTGCGACAGCCTGAGTTTTTTTACATCGATATATGCCAGCCCTGTAAAACAACAAAACAAAAACACATCACGCACTTCTGTTAATCGCGAAGAGGCAAATTCCATAGCCGCCATTTTTTGTATTTCTTCTTTGGAAAGAAATACCCGGTCAACCGTCTTTAATTTACTTTTTATAATTCGCAAAAGGGTTGCCGCTTATCCACCCATTCGATAAACAGATACGAATGATCTTACCAAACACATTCCTCACATACTTAACCGTTGCGTTATTCCCACAATGACAAACGCTTCTCAGGTAGAAATCAAATCCGGCAATAAAAGAATGATCTATCTTTCTGATATCAATATCCTCTACCCCAAATTGGTGTTTCAGGAAGGCCCGCACGTGATTAAAGGTAGTTTCATATCGCTTGAATGTAGACAATGCAAAATCCCTGCCCACCAACGTCTCCATTTTCTGATTTTGGTCCCTGAATATTTCCATTAACAGATAGGCCTGTTTCACCCTTACCCGTTACCTGGCGTTTGACAGCTTCCGCTGTGGTCGGTTGGCCCGTGTCGCAAAGGCAGCGGTGAGCCTCGTAAACCTGCCGTTGAAGATGGTCAAGAAAGGCATTAAAGTTTTGGATTTCCTCCCTGCATGCCTCTGGCGCGTCCGGTTTTACTATTCCACCGGCCGGGTTCACATGATCTGCCTGTGCTAAACTCTGCACGTTGCCCCTCAACGGTAATCCTTGCATAGATAGGTGCAGCACCTCCCTGATAGTTCTTTTGCTTTTTCATGTAGAAAAGCAGATTGAATTTGGTTTTTCATAACTTGAATCATTTAGGTTGAACAAAATTAACAATGCTACGAAAGCCAAACAAGATGTCCACCTCATAGACAGGATTGATTTACACCTTCTTATGAGTTATTCGGTAAGTAGAAAAATAGAAGGTTGCTTACTCACCGAATCTCGTATATAATTCATCGGAATCAATGAATTATACAGGACACTCTCACAACCAAAAAGCCCGCAAACATTGCTTTTGTAGCCGATTGACCAGGGGTGTTTTGGGGTTTCTCGCTTCCACGGAGGCCGAGGCGAGACTCCGTGGGGACACAACCGGTATCATGGCCACAGGGTCCGAGGCGAGACCCTGTGGAGAAAAAAAAATACAGCCCTTACTAAATGGTGACCCTGTTAAATAATCCCGGAGGGATTTAACGTTAATAGAAAATACAATTGATGACGAGCTGACCCCAGAGGGGTCAAATGTTTGTAGAAAAATACGATTGAGTAATCGTCTGACCCCCAGAGGGGTCAAACGTGGAATTCCTTCACCGAAAAGTCGCAGCCAAAAGTGTTTCGTGGAGACACGAACCACGGCGTGACACAACGAGGCGTGATACACCGAATAAACACGAACCAAGAAGAAAACTGTTTCGTTGCCACGGAGTCCAAGGCGAGACTCCGTGGGAGACACAACCGGTATCATGGCCACAGGGTCCGAGGCGAGACCCTGTGGAGAAAAAAAATACAGCCCTTACTAAATGGTGACCCTGTTAATAATCCCGGAGGGATTTAACGTTAATAGAAAATACAATTGATGATGAACTGACCCCAGAGGGGTCAAATGTTTATAGAAATACGATCGTTTTAGCCCCCTGACCCCAGAGGGGTCAAACGTGGAATTCCTTCGCCGAAAAGTCGCAGCCAAAAGTGTTTCGTGGAGACACGAACCACAGCGCAAGAGATACGAAACCGAGGCGAAGACACGCATGTTGTCTCGGCCTGAAACATTGTGTGTCTTGGAACCGGAAACAAACAATTTTAATCATACATTTGTAGTAAAAGAAACGGACATAAAATATGGAAATACAGACTGATTTATATCTTGGCGACAGCAAAAATCAACTGACAAAACTGGCTGACAATTCGGTTGACTTAATCGTTACTTCTCCCCCCTACGCAGATCAGCGTAAGGACACTTATGGTGGTATTCACCATGACCAATATGTGGAATGGTTTCTTCCCATTTCCGAACAACTTTTGAGAGTACTCAAACCAACGGGAACTTTTATTCTCAACATTAAGGAGAAGGTAGTGGATGGTGAACCGGAGCACTTATGTAATGGAATTAATCCTGGCCATGCGTAAGCAAAGTTGGCTTTGGACAGAGGAATTTATCTGGCAACAAGAAAAATAGTTATCCCGGAAAATGGCCCAATCGTTTTCGCGACAGTTGGGAACGGTTTGTTGCAGTTCAACAAGAACAAATACTTTAATATGTATCAGAGGAAGTGATGGTGCCTACGGGTGACTGGCAAAAAACACGACTAAAAAAAACTTTCCGACACAGACAAAATCAGGGATCAATCAAAAGTTGGAAATAGTTTCGGGAAAAATATCTCTAACTGGATGACCGGGACAAAGCCTATCCGACTAATGTTTTGCATCTGGCCACAGAGTGTAATAATAAAAATCATTCAGCCGCTTTCCCCGAAGAATTGCCCGAATGGTTTATAAAACTTTTTACCAAACCACACGATACGGTGCTTGACCCTTTCATGGGCAGCGGAACAACTTTATTAGTCGCCAACAAAATGCAGCGACATTCAATTGGCATTGATTATCGTGCAGGAATATTATGAAAGGGTGAAACAACAAGTAAAGCCGGTTGAACTTTATCTGCCTGAACCGGCAGTATAGTATAAAAACTAGTATTGCGATAATAGCGTAAACATTAATTGGGAAAAAAATTGGTTGAGTTTAACCCTGCCGAAGTGCTTATAGGATCGCTTAATTCGAGCGACACCTTCATAGTAAAAAAACTAGTAATAACATGAGCTTTGTAAAGGTGACTAAATGATGATTAGCTACCTATTGCAGCCTGCTTTCCTTCCAATGCTATAATATAAAAATATATTAACTTACTGATAATAAGAAAATTATATTAATAAATAAACAAAAATTTTCACATACGACTTGTTTAGAATCATTCTAAATAATACTTTTGCTTTGTGATATTTAACCAAAAGATAAATAGCGGCCTAACCTTTTCACTTACAACCACTGACAACAAGGAGGGGTAGTAAAGCAATTATCACTAAAGATGGCTGCAACAATATTTCGTTGCTCTTTTTTTATTCGCTACCGTCGGTGCCGCTCACTTTTTCTTTGGCCGGCACTGCCGACCGACTACTTACGTGATAAAATTTTATTTCTCGTTTCTCTGTCTTGACAATTACTTATAGCTTATGTATTTTAAACTACTCCGAAGTGCCTGAAAAAACTAATACAACGGTATGCAGAAAGATCAAAAAATAAAAAAAGCAATCAGGCAAATTCACCTCTGGCTCGGACTCTCGTCCGGACTTGTGGTTTTTATTTTGGGTGCTACAGGTTGTATCTATGCGTTTGAATATGAATTAAAATCTTTCTTTTATAAAGATAAAATTTACGTAGATGTGCCGTCAGGGGTTTCTAAAAAAACTGTTTCCGAACTACTGGCAATTGCACAGGAAGCAGTCGGCACTACCCATCCGATACAACAAATTGAAATTCCAACCGAGGCAAACCGTTCTTATTTGTTCAGACCAATTATAGAAAGAGATTTTAAGGCTTTCACTTATTTTGGAGAGTATGAGTATTTCAGATTGTTGTACCTAAACCCCTATACGGGAAAAGTAATAGAGAATAAAAATGCCAAATATGATTTTTTCAATATCGTACTGCGGCTTCACCGGAATTTGTTGTTGAACCGAAATATAGGGCACTATATAGTGGGGGTATCGGTTCTTATATTTACTATTCTTCTTATTACCGGCCTGGTGCTTTGGTGGCCAAAAAATATCGCAGCCATTAAACAAGGGATGGCCATTATCTGGAATAAAAACACCAAATGGAAACGCAAGAATTATGATTTACACAATGTATTTGGTTTTTACATTTTCTTTTTTGCGTTACTAATTGCTTTGACAGGATTAACCTGGTCTTTCGAGTGGTTTGCCGATAGTGTGCAATGGGTGGCCAACGGAGGACAAAACAAAAAAACAAAAAACATATTTTCTGATACTACTGAGGTGGCCTCATCTGCACTCCCGATAGATTGTATGTTGTATAGTTTAGAAAAACAAAATCCCCGTGCAAAATTATTTTCGATTAATCTCCCTAAAGATAAAAAAGCCACCTTCAACATATCCATATCCAACAACGAGCAACTTTATTACAACAGGAAACAATACCAATATGATCAGTATTCAGGAAGGCTAATAAAAACAACCGCTTTTCAGGATAAAAACACAGGGGAAAAATTAAAGTCATTGAACTACGACATACATGTTGGAAGAATTCTAAATCTTCCCGGCAAGTTTCTGGCGTTGTGTATCAGCCTGATTATAGCCTCACTTCCCATAACAGGCTTCTGCATCTGGTATGGCAAACAATACAAAAAAGGAAAAATAAACAGGGTGTAAAGCGGTGATTGCCTCTCAGAATTTAACCACAAAGAAAACATAGAGAATGACACAGAGAACCAGGGCAAACGTGTTTAATTTATTTTCGTCGTCCACAGAGTCCGAAGCGAGACTCTGTGGGGGACAGAAATTATTTCCCACAAAACAAATAGCGGAATATTCATAATTACAAAAACATTATACTTGTGTGTGTATAGAAATTTATCCAAAGTCAGATGGGCTAAACACTGTCCGGTAAAAATTGGACTGATTCTATCTATAAACATTGTATGCCTCCGACCATCCATTCTGAGTATGGGTTGTTTCAAAAGCAGGTGAGACAATATTATATGGAGCAAAATATAGTCTATATTGTAATTCCATAAAACTCAATGATAGCAGGTTTTTTTGAAAGAATATTATATATTAAATGATGCTCTCAGTAAGATGTTTTATTCGGAGGGATTCAATGTTAATAGAAAATACGATTGATGACGATCTGACCCCAGAGGGGTCGCATGTTGCCTCTCCGAAAATGTTTCGTGGAGACACGAACCATGTCGTGGTTCAGGATACCCATGGAGTTGCTCCGCTCCTTCTCCACAGGGTCTCGCCTCGGACCCTGTGGCCAACGCAACCACATACCACATCACGGCGAATTCGTTCTGTCTTCGCGGGTTGCGGCTTCCAACTCCGCACTGGGAATATATTGTACAGTAGCCACGGGGGTTCGAGGCGAAACCCCGTGGAGACAAAATCGCCGAACATCTCTACGAGAAATCCGACGGCCACAGGGTCCGAGACGAGACCCTGTGGAGAAAAAAATCGCCGATCATCTCCACGATAAATACGATGGCCACAGGGTTCGAGGCGAAACCCCGTGGAGACAAAATCGCCGAACATCTCCACGATAAATACGATGGCCACAGGGTCCGAGGCGAGACCCTGTGAAAGAAAAAAACGCGTGATACCCGCCCTGTCCTGTAGAGTTAGCGAAGCGCTCTACGGACTTTCAAATGAAAAAAGAGACTTCAGTCTCTTTGGTTTTGCTTTCAAATTTTACTAGATGCTATCCGGCACTATCCGTTCAGGATTTGATAAGGCAATTTCGGCTGACAGAGTGAAGAGACCGAAGTCTCTTTTTCATTTGACAATCCGTAGAATCGCTTCGCTTAATTCTACGGACAGTGACACCCCCAAATTAATCATTGCATAATCTGCACCCAGCCCTTGCATTCAAATTTTCCCGCATCCTTAATGGTATATATAGTAGGTTCCTGTCAAGCCATCACCTGTCCAGTCATTTTGATAGTCATCCGATTGAAAAACCGGTTTTTCCATCACGAGTTACTACCTCCAATTTGATCTTGAAAAACTGACTGGCCGGCAAATCGTTGGCCATAATTTTAAACGTATCATTTATGTTGTCCTGATTGCCCGGAGTAAAAACATTAGGCACCTTTATTTCTACAATCGGAACTTTATCCTCCAACTCATTGCTGCATATTTCCCGCTCGCCTTTCAATTTTACCACATATACTCCCGGCTTGAGAATATTATACCAAAAGTCGGCTTCCCTGCTGATATTTCCATCACCCAAATCAATGTAGGTTCCCGCCAGCGAATCACTTAAATTTTGAATATGAGCCGGCTGAAATCCCTCACAGGACGCCCATATTCGATGTGCCATTTTAAGTCAATATGCTTTACGACTTTTACCTTCACTTTGCCGGACATCAAACATTGGCTCGCATCGGTAATGTTCACCAAATAGGTGGTTGTTTTTTTTGGGACTGATTTCAACCGTTCCTTTATTGTTTTGATATTTCTCTTTTCCATCCTCGGAAGCCCATTCATAACTCACCCCATTGAAGGCATCCAGCGTAGTGCTCGTACCCAAACAAATGGTTTTATCTCCCCCCACCCTTCCCTTTGGTGCACCTATCGTAATAGTGGCGCTCGCACGGCTTTCACCCTTGCAAGTAGCGTTGTCAATAGCTTTGAGCCTGATCGGATAGGTTCCCACTTTATCAAATTTATAGCTCACCGATTCCTCCTTTAGTTTTGTAGTAAAGTTGTTGTTATCAATCACCCATTGATATTCCATTCCGCCAAAACTCAGGTTTTGAAATAGTACCGTAGAACCCGGACAAAATAAAGTCTTTCCGGGATTCAATTTATCAGGCGTATTGGTTTGCAGATTGGCTTTTAGCAAAGATAAATCAAACTTAAAAGCAGCATTGTTGCAGTTGTTACTTCTATTCAATCTGCTATATGCACCCTCCGTGGTTGGAAATTTGGAACTCGACTTCCTGAACTGGCACAGCCGGCACAAACCGCATGATATACCACACCCGATTTGTCGAAGCGGGAAGTTCCTCCATCCACATGTGTGAGCGATTTATCTTCACCCAAAAGGTGGCATAATACAACTTAGTGGCATCGGCGGATAAGGCACATAAATAAAAATCAGAACCACTGGTAGTGGCCTGATAAGCGTCAGAAGTGACCTGCATGCCACGCGTACCAACAACATTAACATTAACAATACCACCCCAATATCCCTGACTTGTATTAATTTCCCCTCCCCATCCTGCATATAGATATAACCACAATCATTCACCAAAAAAGCAGTGGAGAGAAATATTGGAATAACCATACCGGAACAGTAATAGAACCAAAAACAGTTGAATAATTTAGTGTAGTCAGTGTGCTGTCAAATTTCTGTAAAAACTGTCCGCTGCCGGGATTGTTGTAAACACCCGGAGTAACAGGGAATTCAGCACTATTCGTTTGGCCATATACATATACACTCCCCGCTGCATCCAGATCGAGAAAATAGACCTGCTCGTAGAGGGTAGTCCCTGTATAGGTGGAGTGTAAAAGTTTCTTTCCATCTTTAGATAAAAGCGCTATCCATCCGTCCACATAGCCCTTATTCGATTTTTGCCAGGCATCGCTTGAAACCGGAAAGTCACTACTCGTAGTTCCGCCCGCTACGTATAAATTTCCTCTCTTACATCAATTTGAATGGTATGGGAAGCATCTGTTGCACTCCCGCCCAGAAAATTGGTCCAATTTAATTTTTTCAATCCTGACTTAAACTCACCACTATGGCGTCCGAAGCCCCCCCTTTGTAGGTGGTGGAAAAGCCCGCATTCGACACAGGGAAGTCACTCGAAGAGGTCACAGTGGACAAGTAAATCATATCGCCGTAGGTAATAATATCCCCCCTGAATGCATCTCCATAGTTTTTATCCAAGGCGCTACTCCTATCATTAACCCCGTCATTGCCAGAGCCTCCCAAATACGTGCTGGCCAACAGTTTGCTTCCATCTTCGCTGATTTTTACCACAAAAATATCGCATGGAAAAAACAACACCTACCACGTTATTGAGGACTGCACGATTGTCTTTGAGGACTACGTGACCCGCCTTTAAATTCTCTTTGTACCACGCCCTCCGTAGTGGGAAAATCAAAAGGAGGAAGTCGTGCCCAGCAACAGCAATTCATTTTTCGCATTAATTACCAGAGAATGAGGTGTTTCGTTAGCGATTCCCCCCAAGTAGGTGCCATATAAAAGATTTTTTCCGGCAGAATCATATTTCAAAATAGCCACATCAAAATCGCCTCTGCCAAATTTCTCCTGAAATACACCCGCTGTGATTGGCAATTGCGCTCTTGCTGTCACATAACGAACAATGCCTGATGAGTACAACCTTCCCCTTTCTCCCGGCGTGGCAGTGCTTCCCAGTTGTCGGCTGTGGAGCCGGAGAAAGTTGAAAATATCAGGAGCGGGTCGAGCACCAATTCTTTGGTCACATCATAACTTTCGTCCACTACAATTGTACTTCCTGATTTTTCAATACATAATGTGCCAAAATATATACTTTTTTCCCGTCTATCCATTGAAAGCAAATGGGCTTCAATTCGCTGTGCTCAACCAAAGATATTTTTTACGATAAGGTCTCCGTTTTTATCAATAGATAAACCACTTTGTCCCTCATATTTCCATTTCACCTGAGAAGGATCGCAAAAAGGCTGTACATAAAATTCGTGCTTCAGATTTTTTCCCTGCGAAGTCACCATCCAGTGTATTCCGGGATATAAATTTTTATACTCAATACGTTGAAAAGCACTGACATGGGATATCCATTGGGAGGAGTCATTGCCTTTAAAAAAATTGTAATAGTCCGAAAATTTCTCATGCTTTACCGGCGCCGAAAGTGTGGCCCCAATAAACGATAAACGGATAAACTGACCTTTCAATTTCATCTGACTGATCTCCATTCCCGCTTCTGTTACCGAATGGCGATATTGCTCGTGAAAATATTCTATTTGCTTCCCGTCGTAGAGATAAAATCCCAACTCTCCGGCACTGGACTGTAATCAAATCCACTCCCGACTTAGCATAGAAATCTCCCACACCCTGCCCCCTGTTTTCCAAAAAACGAAGTTCAGGATCAACTGCTCCGCAAGCCAGGAAAGGCCCTATCCAAAAAATAAAAAATGTCCATCGCCTGCAAATAAATGTCATAACCGTTGATTAGAATAGTATAACTACCCAAAGTTAGCAATTGCCGCAAACTTTTGAAAATAAAAGAATAATCGGGTGCATTTAACCACAAATACATTTAACCACAGAGAACACAGAGGAAGACAGAGGGCACAGAGAAATACAATCTACGCCTTGGTTCGTGTCCCTTCGTTGTATCACGCCTCGGTGTATCACGCCGTGAGAATTCATTTAACCACAGAGGGCACGGAGGAAGACACAGAGAGCACAGAGGAATGCTCACAGCAGGACGAGATACTTTTTCCCTTCGCTACCGCCGTGGTTTCAGGACGAGTTAGTTGTGTCACGCCGTGGTTCGTGTCTCCACGAAACACTCGGCGAGAAACTTCTCTCTCTCTGTCCTCCACGGGGTTTCGCCTAGAACCCAGTGGCTTATAACCATTTGCGCCCTTTGCGGTTAAAGTCTCTTTATTCCGGGATTCCCCCAAGTCAAATAATAATTAGGGCGTTCCCCTGACGGGTCGGGCTTTCCGTTCCAATCTTTTTTGAGGCAAAAAAGGATTTCCACTTCAATCCCTAACGCGTTCGTCTCCGCTCTCAGCGCCTTTTTCTCCACAGGGTCTCGCCTCGGACTGTCTCCCACGGAGTCTCGCCTCGGACTCCGTGGCCATGAAACAATTTCGTGCCCACCGCTCTGGAGATTTTCGTTTCGTGGAGACACGAACCGAGGCGTGAGGTTTTGTCTCTCCACAGGGTCCGAGGCGAGACCCTGTGGAGAAAGAGAAGTAGTCCTATTTCTCTGTGCACTCTGTGTCCTCCTCTGTGCTCTCTGTGGTTAAATGAATTCTCTGTGGTTAAATTTCCATCCACAATATTTTCTTACTTTTGCCCACAATTAATTATTGTGAATACTTTTTCTTCTTTCTGCCCTGCCTTTTATTCTATGCCTGCTCGTAGTATATGCCGAGCGCAAAATATCCGCTTTCATTCAGGATCGGTACGGGCCGATGGAAGTGGGACCTTATGGCCTTCTCCAGGTAATCGCCGACTTACTAAAATCCTTACAAAAAGAAGACCTCCTCCCTGCTACCGCCGACTGGTGGGTTCACCGTTTGGCTCCTCTGGTGGTTTTTCTCAGCATCTTTCTGGGATTTTCAGTGATTCCCCTCAGCCGTGTTTGGAGTGGCGCTCCGGTTACCTCCGGATTATATTTTTTATTGGGCATAATATCCATTGACGTCATTGGCATTTTTTCCGCGGGGTGGTCTTCCAATAATAAGTACTCGGTAATCAGGTGCCCTTCGAGCCGCCGTGCAATTATTTTCTTATGAAGTGCCATTAGGCCTCGCCGCCTTATGTGCAGTGGCCTTTTCCAAAACCGCAGACCTCCAGGTTTTCTCCCTCCTGCAACAGGCGGGCGGAATCATGGCCTGGAATGTAGTACTACAACAACCTCTCTTATTTATAGCCTGGATTATTTTCTTCATTGCTGCCTCATTGGCCGAATGCAACCGCACCCCCTTCGACCTGCCCGAAAGCCGAGTCCGAATTAGTGGCCGGATTTCAGGTGGAATATTCCGGCTTTCGTTGGGCTATACTTATGCTCTCCGAATATGCCCTGATGTTTTTGCTAAGCCTCGTTTCAGTCATTCTCTTTTGGGGAAGCTACAACAGTCCGTTCCCCAACTTCCGCTCCTGGCCTTTGTTCGACTACACCACCGGCGAGTCCGTTTGGGCTATTCATACGTGGGCGATATCCTGGCTTTTGTTAAAAACCGGACTTATGGTAAGCCTTCAAATTTGGGTGCGCTGGACACTCCCGCGGGTGCGCATAGACCAACTCATCAGCATTTGTTGGAAATACCTCACCCCCATGGCCCTGATCCTGCTCCTCCTGATTGCCTGGGTGAAACTTCTTTAATATTCCTTGGAAATAGTAGAATTCCTGACAGGTAAATAGTAATTTTAACGGCTTATAAAAAAAGTGAAAAACTATTTTAAAAATATTGTCACTGCCATTGTCTCGGTCTTAACGGGAATGAGAATCACCCTGTCGCATCTGCGGGGAAGTTATCGCTCGGTCAAGAATACCAACATTATGTCTGCCGATTATTTCGCAGGACAACGGGGACTGGCCAGCATTCAATATCCCCACCATAAAATTCCGTGCCCGAAATCGGACGCTATCAATTGGACTGCGAAATTGAGGATTGTATCGTGTGCGAATCAGTGTGCCAAAGTTTGTCCGGTAGATTGCATTGACATCGAAGGCATTCGTTCCCCCGTTGAAATTGGTCGCACCTCCGATGATCGCCCCCTGCGAATTCATGCCGCGCGCTTCGATATAGATATGGCCAAATGCTGCTTTTGCGGACTTTGCACCACCGTATGCCCCACCGAATGTTTGACAATGACCCGAAATACGAATACTCAACCTACGATTTGCGCGATCACAATTTCGCCTTCGCCCGCATGCCGGAAAGCGAAATTGAAGAGAAGAAAAAAGTCTGGGCCGATTTTCAGGCCGCCAAAAATACGCCTAAACCTCCCGCTTCATGAGTGAAATACTGACTTATGTATGTGCAGCCGGTGCAGCCCTTTGTGCGGCGGCCATGTTGTTTTTAAAAAGTATTTTTCATGTGGGATTAATGTTGGGATTCTGCACGATTTTTATTGCCTGCCTTTTTGGTTTGCGCGGCGGCGAATTTTTAGCCATCACTCAATTACTTATTTATACGGGAGGGGCTGTGTCTTTAATTCTTTTCGGCATCATGCTTACCAATCGCCGTTATCAAAAGCCCTCTCTGAAGATACACTACCTGCTGCCCGCCCTGCTTATCGTGGCAACTGCCGCTTTACTTCTTTACAAAACATGCAGCCTTCTCCTGCTATCTCTTATACCCTTGCCCTGCGCCAGACCGGGTTTAGTTTATTTACTACTTATATGGCGCCCTTTGAGTGGACAGGTTTTCTTCTGCTCATTTGTTTAATCGGTGCCACTTCTATTGCCTCTAAGCAAAAATCATGATTGACCTGTTTTACTTATTGAGCGGATTCCTTTTTTGTGTAGGGCTTTTCATAATCATCACAAAGAAAAACGCGATCATGGTTTTAATGGGCATTGAACTTATATTAAATGCAGCCAATCTCAATCTGGCGGCCTTCTCACAAGACGGGGCTATGTGTGCCTTATTTATTATTGTGGTAGCCGTTTGCGAAACCTCCGTGGGGTTGGCCATCATTATTCAGGCTTATCGCCACTTCAAAAGCGTGGATGTTTCACAATTTAATGAGCTTAAAGAAAAACCATGACTGCACTCTTCTTTATTGCTCTCCTTGCTCCGTTAGCGGCTGCCCTTTTTTCTCTTTTGCAAAAGAGAGGGGCAGTTTATCTATCGGTTGTTGCCCTTTCTGTTTCTTCTGTTCTTCTCGTTTATTTATTTTTAAAAAAAATTGAACTATCGTGGAGTGTAGAATGGTTTTCCATCGGCAGCCATTCTATTTCCGCTTGTGTATTGCTGAATGAAAAATCTCTTGCGATGAGTGCGCTTATTGCTGTTTTGTCCCTGCTTATTCATATCTATTCATTTGACTATTTAAAGGAAGATGAAAAAATTATTTCATTCTTCGGAAATCTGGGACTCTTTACTTTTTCCATGCTCGGAATTGCAGTCTCAGGAAATCTTTTACTCACTTTTTGTTTTTGGGAATTGGTGGGCTTTAGTTCTTACCGCCTGATCGGACATTGGCACACCCGGCCTGCCGCCGCTTATGCGGCTACTCAATCTTTTCTTATCAATCGTTTGGCTGATATGGGCTTCCTTATGGCGCTGGCTTTATTGTGGAGAGACAATGGCAGTTTAGATTATTCCATTTTGCTTAAAAATGAACAATCCTCTTTGGCCTTTGTTTTACTATTTATCGGCATCATGGGCAAGTCCGCACAACTGCCTTTTTTCGGGCTGGCTGCTCAATGCTATGGAAGGCCCCACTCCCGCTTCAGCCCTGATTCACTCGGCTACGATGGTAGCTGCGGGTGTGTATCTGCTTGTTGTACTTTATCATTGTATTCCAGCCGATGTATTGACCTATATCTACTGTGTGGGTACAGCTACTTGCTTTATAGCGGGAATTGGCGCATTTCTAAGTTTTGATATAAAAAGAATATTGGCTTATTCTACAATCTCTCAACTAGGCTTTATGATGATTGCAATTGGTTGCAAATCTGTTGACGGTGCATTTTTTCACCTTATATTTCATGCATTTATTAAAGCCGGACTATTTTTAGCGGCAGGTATCCTTATAAATTTGTATAGCAAGGGCAAATCACATTACACACAAGATATTAGAAACATGGACGATCTCATTATACTGTCCCCATGGCTATGTTTAGCTATTACCGTTTGTTTAGCCTCCCTGGCTGGAATTCCTTGCACCGCTGGTTTTGCTTCAAAAGAAATTATTCTCGCTTCTTTTTGGATTTTTGATCATAATACCCCTTTGAAAAACATTTTAGCATGTGTGAATATTGTCTCTGTTGTTATTACTTCTCTTTACTGCGTACGAATTGTGTTTTTCCCTCACAAGTAACACAAAAGGTTACTTAACAATCTTACTGCCACGGCTGCTCTTAATTATGCCTCTTTTTGTAACAATAGTGCTTTCATACCTAACTGTTCCTTACTTGGAAGGAGACTTTCTACCTCATTCAAAAGAAGCGACAGTGATCTTATCTGCTTATGTAATTTTGTGCCATATTTGTATATGTCATTATGTTTAAGCGAGGGCACAAAGATAAGTTCTTAAATTTTGATTTTATTTTTGAAAGATTTTATCATAACGCAGGCGTAATTCCTGTTCGCTTTATGGCTAGCCGTACTTTATTTCTTGACCAAATAATTGATACGCTCATTCACCTGAGTGTATACCTGAAAGTAACTTTTGCTTTTCTCACCGCGTTGGGTTGATAGAAAACTTAGTGGACGGGCTGGTTACTCTCACGGCAAAAATGCTAAGGCCTCCTGGGTCAGCTGATTCGCTCCACCATCAAAGGGCAGGTACAATCTTATATAGCCTGGTCGCTTGCTTTTATTTTATTGCTTATTCTTTGCACTATTTTTTCCTGATATGCCACCCATATCTATCCCTGTTATTATTCACCCCACTCTTTGCAGTCCTGCTTTTATTGCTCATCCCATCTGCGCAGCAGAAAGTTTTTCAAACAGACGCCCATTGTAGTCGGGTTGGTGCAGTTTTTTATTTTACTATGGGCCTTCAAAAACTATGATACTTTCTCTCTCCGGTTATCAATTGACCGAGCAACATCCCTGGCTTAGCTTTTTCATTGGGGGGAAATAATTTCTTTCAATCTTCCTATCTGATAGGCGTGGACGGATTGAGTTTTCCACTCGTGGCATTGACTGTGGTAGTCATGCTGATCGCTTCCATATCCTCGCTCAGCATCAGTTCGCAGCACAAAGGCTATTCTATTTTATTGCTGGTGCTAAATAGTACCATTATCGGAACTTTTCTTTCACTTGATTTACTGGTATTTTTTATTTTCTTTGAATTTATGCTTATCCCCATGTATTTTCTCATTGGCATTTGGGGCGGGAAAAACAGAGAATATGCTTCTATTAAATTTTTACTTTATACATTATTGGGTTCACTGTTTATACTGATTGCCATCGTGGGAATTTATTTATCTTATCAATCCGCCGGCATCCACACTTTTGATATTCGCCTTTTATCGAATATTAATAATGCCATTCCCGACAGCATTCTTTCGCCCTTTGCGCAATCCTCTCTCGCGGGCTTCACTTTTCGCGAATGGGCTTTTCTCTTATTGCTTATCGGCTTCCTTATCAAACTTCCTTCGGTGCCTTTTCACACCTGGTTGCCCGATGCCCACGTTGAAGCCCCTACTCCGATATCAGTTATTTTAGCTGCCCTGCTTTTAAAAATCGGGGCTTATGGTTTGTTGCGCATCGCCTATCCTGTCTTTCCGGTTGAAGCGGCTGCCTTTGTTTGGTGGGTGGCAATCTCAGGGGTGGTCTCCATTCTCTACGGCGGACTGAATGCGCTGGCTTCGCGCGATCTTAAAAAATTGGTGGCCTATTCTTCCGTCTCGCACATGGGATTTGTATTGGTCGGAATTGCCTCGTGCACGGTGGAAGGAATTGCAGGCGCTTCCTATCAACTGGTCAGTCACGGCCTTTTATCCGCCATGCTGTTCTTGTTAGTGGGAGTGGTATACGACAGAACGGGAGACCGAACAATCTCCAATTATTCAGGCTTAGCCACCCGGATGAAAATTTATACCGCTTTTGTATTAATTGCTTTCTTCGCCTCCATTGGCCTGCCCGGATTCAGTGGTTTCATTGCGGAAATACTAGTCCTCTTTGGCGCCTTTGGTTCTCCTTTTCTAAACCTTTGGATTGGCGTGGCAGCTACCCTGGGCATCCTTATTTCCGCCGCCTATTTTTTATGGACTATTCAACGCATGTTCTTTGGCCCCTTCCAAAGTGCTATTGCCTGCGAATGGAAGGACTTAACCAAACGCGAACTTATCCTCTTTATTCCGTTAGCTTTGTGTACGCTGGCCTTGGGCATTTATCCTCAATGGCTGATGAATTTTCTGAATCCCTTTGCCATTCATTGGGTGCAATCGCTACTCCACTCAATCCCTAAATAAATGTTTTCACTCACCCAACAAATAGCAGGACTAACGCAGCTACTTCCGGAGTGTCTGCTGCTCCTCGGGATTATCACCACCCTGCTGGTGGGCATGCGCTTTTCCAAAACTGAAAAAATTATTGGCTTGCTGACTTATGGTCTGGTTACTGTTATTCTTATCTGGGATTTCTCTTTTCAAACCACTCCCATTTTAGGTATGTTGAAAGTAAATGCTTTCACTCAGGTATTAAAAATTTTCTTTTGCATTTCCGGAATGCTGACTATTTTATTACAAAAGGGAAATTACAAATCATCCTATTATATTTTACTTCATGGTTTAATTCTGAGTGCCTTCTTTTTGGTAATGAGTACTCATTTCATCATGTTCATCATCACCTTTGAAACTGTATCCTTTACCGGCTATATGCTGGTGGGCTACCATACCACCCGCAACAGTGCCGAAGCCAGTGTGAAATATTTTTTATTAGGAGCATCGGCTACAGCCATAATGATTTTCGGCATGTCCCTTTTTCTTCCCTTCATGGAAAGCCAAAAAAATATTCCCTCTCCCCTATTCATCTTTTCGGTAATTTTATTCTTATCCGGTCTTCTCTTTAAAATAAGTGCTGCCCCTCTCCACTTTTGGACACCCGATATTTATTCTGCTGCCCCTCTTCCTGTGGTGGCACTCCTCAGCGTGGTTCCTAAAATTGCAGGCTTGGCGGCCATGATTAATTTTCATCCCCTGCTTGCCCGCCTCTGCTCTCCCGCCATATTTAATGATATCATCGCAGTAATTGCCATCGCCACCATACTGGCAGGAGTCCTTGGCGCCCTTATGCAAAAAGAAATTATGCGCATGATGGGCTGGTCTTCCATTGCCCAATCGGGATTTATGTTGATTGCAGTGATTACTTTTCCGGCGGGCGGTACAGCAGCCTTTTTATTTTATGCAACGATATTATTATTGGCAAATTATTCTGTCTTCTATAGTATTCAGTCCTTTGCTTCAATAACTTTTTCCGGATTATCGCAAGTGAAAATAATACCTGCCTTATGTTCGTTCACCGGCCTGCTTGCCCTTACCGGCCTACCGCCTACCGGAGGAATATTTGCCAAAGTCATTCTCTTCAGCAGCTTATGGAATTATGGAATCAACGGGCATCCTCTCTTCCTTGCCCTTCTTGTATTGGGATTATTAAGCGCCGCCGCCTCTGCATTTTTCTACTTCCGTATTCCCTACCATATTTTTATAAAAAACAAAATGCAAAAAACCGAAGCATGGCATTGGGAAGATCGCATTAACCTGCTATTGGCACTTCTTCTCCTGGCCTTATTCTTCTATCCGCAGGCCTTAACACAAATCTTCGACAGGATAAGTTTATAAAAAAATATCTCACTATCCTTTAGAGTTAAGCGAAGCGTCTCTAAGGATTGGAAAATGAAAAAAGAGACTTCAGTCTCTTCACAAATATCTCCTTCGCCTCGGTTAGTGGCCTTTCGGTGTATCACGCCGCGTTGTATCACGCCTCGGTTCGTGGCTCCACGAAACGAAATCGCCGAAACCGATTTAGGCGAATACTTTCGATAAATTGTCTTGAACTTTGATTAACCTGATTGAATTGATGACTATGATTTATCCTCCCATATTTTGGAAGACCTCGCTTTTTTCCCCAGACAGGGGCGAACACAAAGACAGGGGCGAACACACAGGTTCGCCCCTACATTTGTAATACGGAATGGCATTGGTCTGAATCGAGATTGAACCTGATTAAATGATTAACTATAATTCGTTTGCTTTGACCTCTCTCTATCCTTAGAGTTAGCGAAGCGCCTCTAAGGATTAGAAAATGAAAAAAGAAACTTCAGTCTCTTCACAAATAATCTCCATCGCCTCGGTTCGTGTCCCTTCGGTGTATCACGCCGCGTTGTATCACGCCTCGGTTCGTGTCTCCACGAAACGAAATCTCCGAAACCGATTTGGGCGAATACTTTCGATAAATTGTCTTGAACTTTGATTAACCTGATTGAATTGATGGACTATGATTGAACCTCCGATATTTTGGAAGACCACGCTTTTTTCTCCAGACAGGGCGAACACAAAGACAGGGGCGAACACACAGGTTCGCCCCTACATTTGTAATACGGAATGACATTGGTCTGAATCGAGATTGAACCTGATTAAATGATTAACTATAATTCGTTTGCTTTGAGCATTCGCTAAACCCTAATATCTATGTATTATCATAGATGAATAATTTCCAACCAAAGAGAACCCCGAAGGGGTGAAATTCTTATAGAAAACAATATCCATCGATAAAGAGAACCCTGAAAGGGTGACATTTTTTCTAAGACGAGGTCAGGTATACGCCTCCGCAGACTCAGAGGCAGCCACGCCTTTAGATCGAGGACGGAATTTTTCAGCCACAAATTTTGTAACTAGTCAGAAGCGGCATTTACCTTTCCATGTTGTCTAGTGAAGGCTCAATGTGCTTTCCATCGGGGGAACTCCATGTGTATCCGTTCTGTCTTCGCGGGGTCAGACCTCCGACCCACACGAAAATTCCCGCCGTTGTCTGTGTGTTCAGCAACAGCGCTCTACCGGAGAAGGAGACCGAAGTCTCTCTTTTTATTAACCAATCCTTAGAGACGCTTCGCTTAACTCTAAGGATAGATAAAGTGGGGGAACTCCATGGGTACCATTACGTCCTCAGAGAGAGACAGAGGTTAATGCTTTTTTACCTCCGCTGCTTTTTCTCTTAATTGATCTTCAGTAAAATAAACCCCCGTATATTTTTTAATATCTTCTTTGATCTCTGAAAATCGAGAGGCTATTGGTTCTAATTGTTTAAAATGATTTTCTTCCAAGGCTGTTAATTCATCTTCCAATTCCAAGTCATAGCAATAATAAAACTCATCACAGAAAGTTGAAGCATCCATCTTCTTTTCCAATAACTGGTCAAGTAGCCAATACAATCTTCGTTTATCTTTTCTCTCAAACATCTTTTTCGTTAGCTTACTTATAAGTTACCGGAAAATTATCAATCACATACTCAAAAAATCCCCCTTCTCAGCCACAAAAAAAACCTAAGCCTCCCCTATTGTACCCCCAAAATTCACAGGAAATCTGGCTCCGTCTTCTGTGTGTTTTATGGGGCCGAAGGTGGCTTCATACTTGGCTATATTATCTTTCAGGGCATAAAGCAGGCGCTTGGCATGCTCGGGGGTGGTGATGATGCGGGATTTAACACGTGCTTTGGGAACACCCGGCATGTGAAGTATAAAATCAATTACAAATTCGCTATTGGAATGTCCAATCATGGCGAGGTTCACATATACTCCCTCCGCCACCTCTTCATTCAACTCAATATCTAAATGATTGGGTTGAGATTCTTCTTCTTTTTTTGAGGCCATTTTTACTAGTTTAGAATTATCCGTTTAGTAAATAAAAAATAAAAAAAGAGCCGGCTGTTAATCCTCCGACTCTTTTCAATTTTTATGCATGTTCTTTTTCGCGTCTGCGCTCGCCGGTAGTCACTTCTCTCAGCTTTTCGTATTCTTCTTCATTGCCTACCAGTATTCGGCTATAGTTGCGCTGTCCGGTTCCCGCAGGAATCAGGTGACCTACAATTACGTTCTCTTTCAAGCCCGCCAGTTGATCCACCTTTCCGCGAATTGCCGCCTCGCTCAATACTTTGGTTGTTTCCTGGAAGGAAGCAGCCGACAGCCAGCTTTCTGTTTTCAAAGAGGCCTGAGTTATACCCTGCAAAGTAGGACGGGAAACCGCAGCCAATGCATCGCGCACTTCCACAAGTTTCAGATCCTTGCGACGCAGCGAAGAGTTTTCATCCCTCAATTCGCGCGAGGTAATCAACTGTCCCATTTTCAAGCGGTGTGAATCCCCCGATTCGATTACGATCTTCTTATCAAGAATAGTATCGTTCATCTCACGGAATTCAAACTTGTCTACAAATTCACCGGGCAGGAAAGTAGTATCTCCCGAGTCAATAATTTCCACTTTCTGCATCATTTGGGTCACGATACATTCAATGTGTTTATCATTGATCTTCACACCCTGCAGACGATATACTTCCTGAATTTCATTCACCAAATATTCCTGCACAGCAGTCGGCCCTTTAATAGAGAGGATGTCCGAAGGAGTAATGGCCCCGTCCGAAAGCGGATGTCCGGCCTTTACAAAATCATTATCCTGCACTAAAATATGTTTCGAAAGTGGCACTAAATAACGCTTCTGCACTCCGTCTTTCGACTCAATAAATATCTCGCGATTTCCGCGTTTAATTCCACCATAAGTCACCACTCCGTCAATCTCACTCACCACCGCCGGATTGGAAGGATTGCGCGCCTCAAACAATTCTGTTACACGCGGCAGACCACCCGTAATGTCGCGGTTCTTACCCATCGTGCGCGGAATTTTCGACAATACCTGTCCAGGCGCAATATCTTCTCCTTCGTCCACCGTAAGGTGAGCGCCCACCGGAATATTGTAAGCCTTAGTTTGTGTTCTGCCTGTTATCACAATCGCCGGGTTTTTAGTTTTATCCCGGGTATCGGTAATCACTTTTTCGCGGTGACCGGTTTGCTCATCCGATTCTTCCTTGAAGGTGATGCCTTCTATAATGGATTCGTAGGAAACTTTTCCTTCAAACTCAGAAAGGATAACTGCATTATAAGGATCCCAGAAGCAAAGTTCTTCGCCTTTTTCCACGCTTTGTCCTTCGCTCACTTTTAAATAAGAACCATAAGGCACACTATTAGTGATAAGCACACGGCCATCGGAATCCAAAATTTTAATCTCACCCGTGCGGCTCATGGTTACCATCACCTGATTGCCATCCTTATCCTGGGATGAAACTGTGCGAATGCCTTCAAACTCTAATTTACCCGAAAACTTAGCTTTAATATTAGCCTCGGACAAAATGTTGGAAGCAGTACCTCCCACGTGGAAAGTACGAAGTGTTAATTGAGTACCCGGTTCACCGATAGACTGCGCCGCTATTACCCCCACTGCCTCTCCCGACTGCACCATACCGCCTGTCGCCAGATTGCGTCCATAGCATTTGGCACAGGAGCCGAATTTAGTTTCGCAGGTAAGCACCGAACGAATTTCAACCTCTTCAATACTTGTTTCATCAATTCGCTTGGCAATCACTTCAGTAATTTCCTGATTGGCTCCGCATATCAATTCATCCGTCATCGGATCATAAATATCGTGCACCGATACGCGTCCTAAAATACGCTCTGATAAAGGCTCCACGATATCTTCATTATCTTTAAGAGCGGTCACATGCAAGCCGCGCAACGTGCCGCAATCATCTTCGGTAATAACCAGGTCTTGCGCCACATCCACTAAGCGACGGGTAAGGTAACCTGCATCAGCCGTTTTAAGAGCCGTATCGGCCAAACCTTTTCGTGCGCCGTGAGTAGAGATGAAGTACTCCAATACATCCAGTCCTTCTTTGAAATTCGACAAAATCGGATTCTCAATAATAGAACCCACCGAACCTGCCAAATTCTTTTGAGGCTTGGCCATCAGTCCGCGCATACCGCCCAATTGGCGAATCTGTTCACGCGAACCGCGAGCACCCGAGTGCATCATCATATAGATGGAATTAAAGCCCTGTTGGTCTTCTTCCAATTGTTTCATCAGCGTATTGGTAAGAACCGTATTGGTTCTTGTCCAAACGTCAATCACCTGATTGTAGCGCTCGTTGTCGGTGATTAAACCGCCCATATAGTTTTTCCAAACGGAATCTACTTCCGTCTGCGCACTTTGCACCAACTTCACTTTTTCATCGGGCACTTTCACATCGCCCAATCCCATTGACAAGCCGCCCTGATAGGCCATCTTAAATCCGAGTTCTTTAATATCATCGAGGAACTTAGCCGTTTTAGCCTGTCCCGACATTTTAAATACATCTGCAATGATGGTCTGCAATTTTTTCTTGGTAAGCAGTTCATCCATATAGCCCACTTCTTTGGGCACTACTTCATTGAAAATAACACGCCCCGCCACGGTGTCAATTACCCCTGTAGAAAACTCTCCGGTCTTCTTGTCTTTGGTTGACACACGCACTTTAATGAGCGCATGCTTCGACAACTTTCCTTCGTTGTAGGCAATTACCACCTCTTCTGCAGCATAGAAACGACGACCTTCGCCCTTCTCTCCTTTGCGGCCTTTGGTGAGATAATATAAACCCAATACCATGTCCTGCGAAGGCACAGTAATTGGCGCTCCATTGGCAGGGTTCAAAATGTTATGAGCCGAGAGCATCAAAATAGAGGCCTCCAAAATAGCTTCTTGTCCAAGGGGCACGTGTACCGCCATTTGGTCACCATCGAAGTCGGCATTGAAAGCGGTACATACGAGCGGGTGAAGCTGAATGGCTTTTCCTTCAATCAACTTGGGTTGAAAGGCCTGAATACCCATTCGGTGCAAAGTGGGGGCACGATTGAGAAGCACAGGATGTCCCTTCAATACATTCTCCAAAATATCCCACACCACCGGGTCTTTTCTATCTACAATTTTTTTAGCCGACTTAACGGTTTTTACAATTCCTCTTTCAATTAATTTGCGAATGATAAATGGCTTGAACAATTCAGCCGCCATATCTTTAGGCAAACCGCACTCATGCAATTTCAATTCAGGGCCTACCACAATTACCGAACGACCGGAATAGTCCACCCGTTTACCCAATAAGTTTTGACGGAAGCGACCCTGTTTTCCTTTGAGCATATCGCTCAACGATTTTAAGGCGCGATTCCCATCCGAGCGAACGGCATTCACTTTGCGCGAGTTGTCGAAGAGTGAATCCACTGCTTCCTGCAACATGCGTTTTTCATTTCTTAAAATTACTTCAGGCGCTTTGATATCAATCAAACGCTTCAGGCGATTGTTGCGAATAATTACACGACGATATAAATCATTCAAATCGGAAGTAGCAAAACGGCCACCATCCAACGGAACTAACGGGCGCAACTCGGGCGGAATAACCGGCACCATTTTAATACACATCCACTCGGGACGGTTTTGAATTCTCGTATTGGCATCGCGGAAGGCTTCCACTACTTTCAGACGCTTCAATGCTTCGGCTTTGCGTTGCTGCGAAGTATCGGTGGCGGCCTGATGTCTTAATTCGTAGGAAAGTTCATCCAGCTTCAGACGGGACAGCAACATCTCCAAGGCTTCGGCTCCCATTTTGGCAATGAACTTTTTAGGATCATTGTCTTCCAACATTTGATTTTCACGCGGAAGTTTATCTACTATTTCCAAAAATTCTTCCTCAGTAAGAAAATCCATTCGGCTTACACCTTCTTCTTCCTTAATACCGGCCTGAATTACTACATAACGCTCGTAGTATATAATTTGATCCAATTTCTTGGTGGGCAAACCCAACAGGTAACCAATTTTATTAGGCAAAGAGCGGAAATACCAGATGTGCGCAATAGGCACTACCAATTCGATATGCCCCATGCGTTCGCGGCGGACTTTCTTCTCCGTGACTTCCACCCCGCAACGGTCGCAAATAATGCCTTTGTAGCGAATGCGTTTATATTTACCGCAATGACATTCCCAGTCTTTTACAGGCCCGAAAATTCGCTCGCAAAACAACCCTCCCATTTCGGGTTTATAGGTGCGGTAATTAATCGTTTCGGGTTGAGTTACCTCTCCGTTCGAACTTTCAAGAATGGACTCAGGCGAGGCCAGGCTTACCGTAATCCTGGAAAACTCGTTGTTTATTTTTTTATTTTTCTTTAAAAGAGAAGCCATATTTCAATTTTTTACTGTTGATAAACAAATTAATCCAGCGTAATTTCAAGCGCCAGTCCACGCAATTCGTGCACTAACACATTGAACGATTCAGGGATATTAGGCTTGCGCATATTTTCCCCTTTCACAATTGACTCGTATGCTTTGGCACGGCCAACTACGTCATCCGATTTGATGGTATCAATCTCTTGCAAAATGTGCGCGGCCCCGAATGCTTCGAGCGCCCACATTTCCATCTCTCCAAAACGCTGACCTCCAAATTGCGCCTTTCCTCCCAACGGCTGTTGAGTGATAAGCGAATAAGGGCCAATCGAACGAGAGTGCATTTTGTCGTCAACCAAGTGTCCTAATTTGAGCATGTAAGCGATACCTACCGTTACCGGCTGATCAAATTTTTCACCCGTTAAGCCGTCATATAAATAAGTGCGGCCAAATTCGGGAAGGGCTGCTTCTGTCAATTCTGCAGACACTTGTTCCAAACTTGCCCCGTCAAAAATCGGAGTGGAATATTTGCGATTGAGTTTCAATCCCGCCCACGCCAATACGGTTTCATAAATTTGTCCCAGATTCATACGCGAAGGCACACCCAACGGGTTCAGGCAAATATCCACAGGAGATCCGTCTTCCAGGAAAGGCATATCTTCTTCCCGCACAATACGGGCCACGACCCCTTTGTTTCCGTGACGACCTGCCATCTTATCCCCTACTTTCAACTTGCGCTTTTTGGCTATATAAACTTTCGCCAATTGCACAATGCCTGCGGCCAATTCATCACCCACTTCGAGGTTGTAGCGCTCGCGCTTAAATTCACCCGAAATCACATTGCGACGATTGAGATAGTTCTTCACAATTTCGCTCACCATGACATTGCAAGTTTCATCACTAGTCCATCCTTCCAGACTTACATCGGTGATCAAATTTACTTCTTCAGGCACATTATAATTGCTTTCATCGCGATAGATATTCTTGTCGGGGAATAAATTATTTTCAATCACTTTGGAAGAAAATTTCACACCTTTGGAAATCAATTCATCGCCAAATTTATGGCGCACACCCTGACTGGTCTGAGTATTCAAAAGCAGACTCAATTTTTTCACCATCAACCCTCTCAACTCAAGCAATTGCTTGGCGTATTTTGATTTAAGCGTCTCCAGTTCTTTCTTCGACTTGCTGCGCACATCTTTGTCGCGCTTGGGACGAGAGAAAAGTTTGGTATCAATAACCACCCCGCGCAAAGAGGGGGGCGCTTTGAGGGAGGCATCTTTCACATCGCCCGCCTTGTCGCCGAATATGGCGCGCAAAAGTTTTTCTTCGGGCGTCGGATCCGTTTCGCCTTTGGGCGTAATTTTTCCAATCAATATATCTCCTTCCTTCACTTCGGCGCCGAGGCGAATAATCCCCACCTCGTCCAAATGCTTCACTGCATCTTCACTCACATTGGGAATTTCCGAAGTCAATTCTTCTTCTCCCCTTTTGGTGTCGCGCACCTCCAATTCAAATTCTTCAATATGCAACGAGGTGTACACATCTTCGCGCACTACGCGTTCCGAAATTACAATGGCATCCTCAAAGTTATAACCCTGCCAGGGCATGTAGGCCACCAATAAATTTCGTCCGAGCGCCAACTCTCCATTGGCCGTTCCATATCCCTGACAAAGCGGTTGTCCTTTATGTACAATATCTCCCTTTCTCACCAAGGGCGTCAGGTTGATACAGGTATCCTGATTGGTGCGGCGGAACTTAATTAAAGTATAAGTTTTATATTCATCCTCAAAACGCACCATTTGCATTTGCTCGCTCACATCGTACTTCACCACGATTTTGCGCGCATCCACAAACTCCACCACTCCGCTTCCTTCTGCCAGCACAAGGGCGCGGGAGTCGAGGGCAATTTTTCCTTCCAATCCTGTTCCCACAATAGGGGCCTCAGGACGAAGCAAAGGCACTGCCTGACGTTGCATATTCGAACCCATCAGGGCGCGATTGGCATCATCATGCTCAAGGAAAGGAATCAGCGAGGCCGCAATAGAAACAATTTGATTGGGGGCCACGTCCATATAGGTCACCTCATTGGGTTCCACTACAGGGAAGTCCCCTTCAAAACGGGCCTTTACTTTTTCGGATTCAAATTCACCGTCCGGTTTTAAGCGTACATTGGCCTGTGCTATGTTGTGGGTATCTTCTTCTTCGGCCGTGAGATAAATCACATTTTTATCTTTGACTTTCGCATTTTCAATTTTGCGATAAGGCGTTTCAATGAAGCCCATCTTATTGACTTTGGCATGTACACACAGCGAGGAAATCAATCCGATATTCGGCCCCTCGGGTGTTTCAATAGTGCAAAGACGACCATAGTGAGTATAGTGCACATCTCGTACCTCGAAGCCTGCCCGTTCGCGCGACAGACCACCAGGCCCGAGCGCCGACATGCGGCGCTTGTGCGTAATTTCCGCCAATGGATTGGTTTGATCCATAAACTGCGAAAGCTGATTGGTTCCAAAAAATGAATTAATAACCGATGACAAGGTGCGCGCATTGATCAAATCTACCGGTTTGAAATCTTCATTGTCGCGTACATTCATGCGCTCTTTAATGGTGCGCGCCATACGGGCTAATCCGATTCCAAATTGCGTATAAAGCTGCTCTCCCACGGTACGAACACGGCGATTGCTCAAGTGGTCAATATCGTCAACAAGGGCTTTGGAATTGATTAGGCCAATTAAATATTTTACTATAAGAATAATATCTTCGGTAGTCAATACACGATGATCAAAGCTGAGGTCAAGCCCCAACTTTTTATTAATACGATAGCGTCCTACTTCACCTAAGTCGTAGCGTTTTTCGCTAAAAAACAAACTCTGAATGATATCGCGGGCAGTCTGCTCATCGGGCGCTTCGGTATTGCGAAGCTGACGATAGATTTGTTCTACCGCTTCTTTTTCCGAGTTGGAATTATCTTTTGCCAGCGTATTAAATATGATGTGGTAATCCGCCACGTTCACATCTTCGCGATGGAGGATAACCGATTTCACACCTGATTCAATGATCACATCTACATCATCATTTTCAATTTGGTGATCGCGCTCCAACAGCACTTCATTCCTATCTATGGACACTACTTCACCGGTATCTTCATCTACAAAATCTTCGGTCCATGTTTTCAATACGCGGGCAGCCAAACGACGGCCTACGCATTTTTTCAAAGTGATTTTATTGGCCTCCACTTCTTCGGAGAGACCAAATAAATCCAATATATCTTTATCTGTTCCATATCCGATGGCGCGCAGAAGCGTAGTCACCGGAAATTTCTTTTTACGATCAATGTAAGCATACATCACCGAATTGACATCGGTGGCAAATTCAATCCACGAACCTTTGAAAGGAATAATACGAGCGGAATATAATTTAGTTCCGTTGGTATGTTTACTCATGGCAAAAAACACACCCGGGGAACGATGCAACTGTGATACAATTACCCGCTCGGCTCCGTTGATTACGAAGGAGCCTTTCTCGGTCATGTAAGGGATATTTCCCAAGAACACTTCCTGCTCGATGGTTTCAAAATCTTCATTGTCCTCATCATTGCAGGTAAGGCGAAGTTTGGCCTTCAATGGTACGCTGAAAGTGAGACCCCGGTCAATGCATTCGTCCACATTGTATTTGGGGGGATCAATAGTATAATCCACAAACTCGAGCACAAAGTTTTCGCGTGAGTCGGTAATGGGGAAATTCTCTGCGAAAACTTTAAACAAGCCTTCGTTTTGTCGCCGCTCTGCCGGAGTTTCGATTTGCAAAAAATCTTTAAAAGATTGCAATTGAATGTCCAGGAAATCGGGATAATCTATAACTTTTTCTATAGTAGAAAAGTCAATTCGATTGTTTGATGTCTTCTTTGCCAAGGTTCGACGTGTTTAAAAACTAAAATATTAACTAACCATCATACAGAAATAGTACAGGGGCATAAATAGCGATAAACCCACGCTTTCAAAAGCTTGAAAACGAGGGTCTTCTTGGTTCACTATTCGCTTTGAGCGTACCAGAATTATTTCAATTCTATTTCTGCTCCTGCTTCTACTAATTGTTTTTTAAGATTTTCAGCTTCATCTTTGGGAAGGCCTTCTTTGATTGTTTTAGGTGCACCGTCTACTACGTCTTTAGCTTCTTTCAGGCCAAGACCGGTCAGTTCTTTCACCAATTTCACTACCTGAAGTTTGTTTGCACCTGCTGCTTTCAGTACTACATCGAAGTTAGTCTTCTCTGCTGCTGCCGCTGCGCCACCTGCTGCAGGGCCTGCTGCTACTACTGCTGCCGCTGCGGGTTCAATTCCGTATGTTTCTTCAGATAAGCCGCCAATTCGCTCACCTCTTTCACAGTTAGTTCTACCAGTTGATCGCCGATTGTTTTGATGTCCGCCATGATTGATATAATTTAATTTTTAATTACTTTACTTTTTATTGTTTACGTTCTTCCAGGGTTTTTACAAGACCTGCTATGGTATGTTTGCTGCTCAACAGAGCCGACAATACATTTTTGGCAGGTGATTGCAGTAGGCCGATAATTTCGCCCAACAATTCTTTCTTGCTCTTTAAATTAAAGAGTGCTTCGAGTTGCTGGTCGCCGATATAAAACGAAAGGTCAATAGAGGCCGCTTTCAACAACGGCTTGCCTTGCATTTTTTTTCTAAACTCTTTTATCACTTTGGCGGGAGCATTGCCCACTTCTTTCGAAAACATAATTCCCGAAAAACCTGCCAGTGAATCGTAGAGTGCTTCATACTTGCCCGACTCTTTTTCAAAAGCCTTGCGTATGAGCGCGTTCTTATACACTTTATACTCCACTCCTGCTTTATAACAAAGTTTGCGCAAAGCATTTACCTGCTCTACCGTCAACCCCGATGCATCCGTGAGGTAAAAGTGACTGTTAGCCGAAAATTTTCCGGCCAACTCATCAATTACTTTCCTTTTTCTTCTCTGTCATTGTTTAGCTGATTTTAGAGTCCCGCTATAGAACTCTTATCCACTCTAATGCCCGGACTCATCGTGGAAGACAGGGCGATACTTTGTACGTAGGTACCCTTCGATGAAGACGGTTTTAGTTTTACTACAGTATTTATAAGTTCAGTCGCGTTGTCTTTGAGTTTATCCGGACTGAAGGAAGCCTTACCAATACTGGGCGTGAATAATGCCTTGTTTATCTATTTTGAAATCTACTTTTCCTGCTTTCACTTCTCTGGTAGCTTTTCCCACTTCGAGCGTCACGGTTCCCGATTTGGGATTGGGCATCAAGCCGCGAGGGCCTAAGACTTTTCCCAACTTACCTACTTTCCCCATCACGGTGGGCGTACAAATGATTACATCAATGTCCGTCCAGCCACCTTCAATTTTAGTGACAAACTCATCCAGTCCCACGTGCTCGGCTCCGGCCTCTTTGGCTTCCTGAACCTTGTCGGGTGTGCAGAGTACTAATACGCGCACCAATTTACCCAATCCATGCGGAAGGGATACTACTCCCCGCACCATCTGATCCGATTTTTTGGATCGACTCCCAAACGAATGTCCACATCTACCGAAGAGTCGAACTTGGTGAAAGTAATATCTTTCAAAAGTTTTGTTGCATCATCGAGTGAGTATTCCTTTTCAGGATCATATTTTCCCTCTAGTGCTTTCCTGTTTTTTGTTATGCGCGCCATAATTATGTTTCTAAATTAGTTTTCCCAAGGAGCCTTTCCATTCACCGTTACCCCCATGCTGCGGGCAGTACCTGCTACCATTCGCATGGCCGACTCTACTTTTAAAGAGTTCAGGTCGGGCATTTTTATTTCGGCAATTTTCTTGATTTGATCCAATCAATTGAACCTACTTTCATTTTATTGGTTTCTTTGGAACCGCTTTGAATTTTGATCGCCTCCTTGATAAGGATGGCGGCAGGAGGGGGTTTTGATTACAAAGTCAAATGACTTGTCATTATATATAGTAATCAATACGGGCAACACCTGTCCGGGCTTGTCCTGCGTTCGGCATTGAACTGCTTGCAGAAGTCCATGATGTTCAAAACCCTTAGAACCCAATGCAGGGGCCTATCGGGGGAGCCGGATTAGCCGCTCCGCCTTTTACTTGTAATTTTAAATATCCTATTGCTTCCTTTGCCATATCTTTATTTATTCAACTTTTTCTACTTGCATATAACTCAACTCGACAGGGGTGCTGCGGCCAAAATTTTCACCGTCACATTCAACTTTTTCCTGTCTTCAAATATCTCTTCCACATTTCCGGTAAATCCGCTAAAAGGCCCGTCCATCACCTTCACCGATTCTCCTTTTATAAATGGTGTATCGAGTTTCACTTCAAAACTGATCCACTTCATCTACTTTACCCAAAATGCGATTGACTTCACTTTGACGCAAGGCCACCGGCTCTTTATTAGTAGTGGTGGCGCCGGAATTTCCCAAGAAACCCAATACGCCCGGTACGCTGTTCACCGTGTGGAAGGCCTCTGCATGGCTCATGTCGGCTGACACCAACACATAGCCCGGGAAAAATTGCGTTCGCGCACTCGCTTTTTTCCATTCCTCATTTCAAATACCTTTTCACTCGGTATGAGCACTTGCGGAATCCAAGTGGTAAGTTTAGAGCGCTCAATCTCCGTTTCAAGGTAAGACTTTACCTTCTTCTCCTGCCCGCTCACCACGCGCAACACATACCACCTTAATTCGCTCTTTACTTCATTCATGGCTAAATCTGCTCGTAAAACCATTTGAGGGCATTGCTAAAAGCAAATCAATCACTCCGATATTAATGCAAAAATGAACGAGGCCACCAAAACAAGGATGGCACTGCTTTGCAATTCAAGAAACTTCGGCCACGACACCCGCGTACGAATTTCTTCTACGCAATCCATCAGGTAACTCTTTATTTGATTCATATTCCTTCTCCTTGTTTATATATAGTCGCACGGGTGGAGAGACTCGAACTCCCAGCCAACGGTTTTGGAGACCGCTACTCTACCAATTGAGCTACACCCGTAAGCCTTATTCATTTTGTCGTCCTCTGCTTTTGAAAACCATCATTTACGTACCCGCATCTTTCAAAAGGATTGCAAAGATAAAAGAATAGTAATGGAAAACAAAACTGATTTTATAAATTTTTAAGAATTAGTTTAAAATATTGAATTATACCTGTTTGCTTAAGGCTGAAAAAAGGCTTTTTTCTAAAAAGAGGTGAAAAGAATCCCCTACTTCCCGATGACAAACGTCTATGTCCCGCTACTCCCCCACCCTGCGCAGTGGTATACAGTAGAGCATTATGGCTGAGGTTGGTGGTTTCTGCCGGTCTGGAGGAGGGAAATGATAGAACGGTTTTCTGCATTTGCTGCCCCCCCCCTATTCCCGTAATCATCTAATTTGCATCATCCACACTTATTAAATGGGGTTTCAAACACTATTATAATATGTGTTCGAGCATTTGGGGCGCAGGATAGAGGTCTTTAAAAATTTATCAGGGCGGGAAAAATAAAACGAGACTGAATTTCTCATTGGGCAATACTTAGAGAGGCTTCGATTAACTCTAAGGATAGTTGGCGTTCGAGGCGAAAAACCCTTAAAGAAAAAAGTGTCTTAACGGCACGGATATTAACTCCTCCATTTATGGCGGGGCAGTGAATCACAAAGGAAGCCGGCTTTAGCCATAATTTTGAAAGTACAGGATAAAAGTTTTTATAAATTGATCAGGGCGGGAAAAATAAGACAAGACTGAAGTCTCTTTTCTCATTGGGCAATCCTTAGAGGACGCTTCGCTTAACTCTAAGGATAGTTGAATACTCGTGGAGTTCCACCACACTTTAAAAAACCGTTTCTCAAACAAAAGGAATCCCGAAAAGGTCACATTATGATGTCTATTCTCCACTCTTTTTCAAAGATGCGCAATTAATATATTCGTTACAGCCTGCTATAAATTTGGCATGATAACTCCCAAGACACTTCGCTTAATTTCGCACAAGTCGGAAATAAAATGAGACTGAAGTCTCTTTTCTAATCAGGCAATTCTTAGTGGCGCTTTGCTTAATGCTAAGGATAGTGGCCGCTCTTATAAGAATAGCTTGTCTGACTTATCGGTCAGGCGCGCTTTTTCTTCTTGAGTTTTTTCGCTGTCTGCTTCTTTGCTGATTGCTTTTTTGCAGTGAGTTTTTTTTGCAGCGAAGCCACCGGCTCATCACCTCTGACCATGATCAGACGTTGATGGTTATCAATAAGCCATTGCACTGTTTCCCCTTTCTCAAATTCCATGGCCCGGGCCACAGCAGCAGGAAAATTAACATACCATTGCTCACTATTAGATCTGCTAATTAGTTGAACTTTAGTTTTGTACCCCATATAAATCTAGTTTTAATCGTAGACGCAAATGTGATAAAAAATTAGTACTATTCAAAGACATAATTATTTTTTGTTGTAATCTAACCTTCAAAAATACAGTTTGAACGAAAATAACTATTCATTGGGAATGGGAAATATAATACTCCACTTTCTTATCAGGCATTTTTTTATTGAATGTGCGCAAAGCATGTAAATCGCTTTTTTTGATCGTTGGCCTGCGGAAACAGAGGATCTGCGTAAAGCCATTTCTTCATTCCAAAAATATATAACCTCTGTTTAAATTTGTAAATTCTTGGTGTATCTCAGAATTTCCCTTTCCATTTTGAAATCATGGCTAAAGCCCCGTTTCCCTGATACGGCAACCCCCACCATAAATGGTGGGGTTAATGCCCCCCGTGAGTCAGACGATTTTTACTTTCACTATTCGTTTTCCATCTTTCACTTTATTGTGCGTTGGGATGGCATCAAAGGAAAGGGAAATTCTGAGTGGTAAAAAAATATAGAAATGTGCCTTTAAAATTGGGGCTAAATCAAAATAATAATTAAGGTTTCGTCTGCAAAAAGGGATAAACATCGTGCCTTTTATCAACAAAAACTTAATGATTCGCCAATACAGATATTTGGAAGACTTTATTAAGGAACTGACTTCGTCAAATTGACAAGGCAGGTACTTGCCTACTCCAACGAATACTAGTTATACTAGTTATTACAATCACAAAAGCACACGACAGCAATTTCTCCTCTGCCGTTGTGGGAGTTATTTAGCAATCTCTAGTTATACATTTTTTCAAAATAAATTTGACTATCTCATCATGCCCTGCGTTTACGGCCAATGCTAAGGGTAGATTCCCCTTTTTTTGTCTTTACAAATAAATTTGCTCCACTCTTAAATAATAATTTAACTAAACCTAAATCTGAGAACTGAGAGGCCAAATGTATAGGCGCAATTCCGTCATTATCGCTACAGTTCACATCCGCACCATTTTCAATCAAAGTAACCGCTAAATCATTTTTTCTAATGAGATTGACAATAATAGTGGTGTAGCCCCATCCGTAGTCTGATGATTAATATCCAATACCTCTTTGTACTCATTTAATATATTTTTTAATCGCCTGTTGTCTCCTGAAAAAACTATGCTGTGTATCAGATTCTCCCCCTCATCATTTTGTAGCTGTGATGTCTGCCCCATTTTTTAAGAAAAAATCATAAGTACCGGACTCTGAATCGCTCAATGAATATAATAAAAGCGTATCGTTGTTCTCATCACTAAAGCGCTCATTAATGAAGTATTTCCCCTTGTTCTTTCTAAAAACTCAAAGTCGTTGATACAAATGGCTGTTTTCAATTCTTCTTTCATATTCATAATTACTAGTTTTATAATTTTCCTTCAACTCATTTACAGTTCTATCCTTATTAAGGGGAGCAACATATAATCTATATCAGTATTCCATAAAACTCAATAACAGCAAGGTTTTTCAAAATAATTATCCGAATTAAATGTTGCTCTCATTAATATCTGTTTTGTCTTTAGCATCTCGCATCTGACTTTTCTTTAATAGCACGAAAGAAAGCCACACTGTCAAATGTTTTCTCTTTAGTTTCCATCTTTTAAAAAATATAAAAGTGAGTGAATAATATCAAACATCGGATAATCCAACCGCAAATTTATTGAATTAAATATCTTCATATACTATAACCATCTGCAGAGTTGTTTCGTTTAAATCTAAAAACAGTTGGGGAATTATGCTCCAACGGAACTATAGAGATTTTATTACATGAAAACTTGAATAGTTATATATAGTGTCTGAAATATCGTTAAACCTAAAATAATGAAATTCCTTCCCTGCTTCACCCTTTTCGCCGCCTCTCTGTTTGCCAACTATGCAAATGCACAGGAGTATAAAAAATTAAGATTGGAAGTAACCACCGGTCTTTTAAAATTCGGCTCATCTTATCTCCCTTGTCATTAGGGATATTCTACGGAATTACCGACAAGTATATGGTTGGCTATAGACCCGAATCAGGCCCCCGTGCTCCCAATGGATTTGATTGCCCATTCATTTATCGGAAGGTATTATTTCGATTTCAAACCACACTCCCGAAAGTTTATCGGACTTGGTCCCGGAATATATTATACAAAGAGTGGCAGCATCTTTGACGGCACCACTCACCACCCCTATCCTGCCCTCAAACGAGTGGGTGGTTTGGCACAAATCGGGATTGATTACCGACACCTGACTATTGCCTTAGAATATAATTTCATGGGTAAAAACAGAGTATGAACAAATCCCGTCGTATTCCGCAGGCCTTCGTATCGGCTTCTTCATTTTTGGAGGGAAAAAGAATCCGTAGCAATACGAGGGATTTAATCACAGAGAACATATACTCTCTCGTAGAGTTTAGCGAAGCGACTCTGCGGAGTTTATAATGAAAAAAGGGACTTCAGTCTCGTATTTAAATCTAAAAATAGTTGAGAATTATGCACCCAACGGAACTTTAGATTTTTTTTTCACATTTAAACTTGAGTACATTTGCTTGTGATAATTAAACCTAAAAATTATGAAATTCTTTCCTGCTTCACCATAGTCTTCGCCTCTCTGTTTGCTAACTATGCAAATGCACAGGAGTATAAAAAATTAAAAGTGGAACTAACAATGGGGATTTTAAATCAGGCACGGCTTATCTCCCGCTGTCAATAGGGGGCTTCTACGGAATTACCGACAAATATATGGCCGGCTATAGAATAGAATCAGGCCCCGGTGCTCCCAGTGGATTGATTGCCCATTCATTTATCGGAAGGTATTATTTTGATTTCAAACCACACTCCCGAAAGTTTATCGGACTTGGCCCCGGAATATATTTAACACAGAGTGGCAATCCCTTTAATGGCACCACTCACCACCCTATCCGGCCTTCAGGCGAGTGGGTGGCATGGCACAAATCGGGATTGATTACCGGCACTTAACTATGGCCTTAGAATTTCATTTATGGGTGAAACAGGATATGAACAAATCCAGTCATATTCCGCAGGCCTTCGTATCGGCTTCTTCCTTTTGGAGGGGAAAAGAATCCGTAGCAAATTCTAATCCCGGAGGGATTTAACGTTAATAGAAAATACGATTGGTTGGCAACTGACCCTGGAGGGGGTCGCATGTCGAATTTCATTTTCCTGCATGGATGTGATATTAAAGGACTGGTTTTTCTATTACCATAATGACGGTTATTTTTCCTGACCACTCAAAACCCATTACCAAATTATAGGGGCCCCAAAAGGGGTGATATTATGGCCACTTATTCGGTAGCTTATTCGAACCGAACAAATTCCCCTAACCCTACCTGCCCATGTCATTTAGTTAAAGCTCAAAGGGGTTTCGTTTGCCACAGGGTCCGAGGCGAGACCCTGTGGAGAAAGAGTGGAGCGACTCCATGGGTATCCTGGACTGAAAACTGTTTCGTTGCCACGGAGTCCGAGCGAGACTCCGTGGGAGACAGTGGGGGGAACTACAACTTCGGTTCGTGTCTCCATCCTGAAATTTCTCTGTGTTCTCTGTGTCTTCCTCTGTGCTCTCTGTGGTTAAAAATGCACTACGAAGCTTTTTTGAGTATAATATTTTTCAAAAACAAATCGAATGGAGCGGTACGAATTTTCCAGCGCATGGTATACTTCTTTCTCAGTCATCCCATCGCAGGTCCTTCTATGTCTTCGTCTGCCTGGGGGCGCATACGGGAGTCGTCCAGTAAATCCATGGCAAACCATTTGGTTTTCTTCACCATGTTTTTGCTGTTCATGGTATAGGTGTGCCAGGTGGTGCAAATTTTTTCGCCCAACTGCACTTTTACATTGCATTCTTCTTCCACTTCGCGAATGGCCCCTTTGCGTGAATTTTCCCCCTCCTCTCTTTTTCCTTTGGGCAAATCCCAGCGTTTCATCCTGTAAATCATCAGATAACGGTCTTTCTTTTTTCACAATCCCCCGGCCGCTTTCACCACTTTGAATTTCTTTTTTATATAACTCAAAAATCCGTGATAGTCGTCAATCGAGATGTGAAGCGACTGCAAACTGATGGGGGACTTTGGAATTGAGCAGGTCAAAAATCGTTTCCATATTGAAATGGAGACCTCTTTGATGTATAAGTGGTTAATTAATTGCGCTTTAGTAATTCCTTCTTCTCTGGCATTAATCTGAGAAGTAACTACATTTGCCTCCGGAAATTCTCCCGGTTTCAAAATTCGCACGGGGATGTCATTAATAAAAAGATTCATAGTTTGGTTTAAACATACAAAATCACAAAAATATTTCCATTCCCGCAACAGGGGGAAAAGAATTTGAGGCGCAAGTTCTTAAATTTGCACGAAGAAATAAAGTGAATCCCAAATGATAAAAATCAATTCTCACTCTGCGGCCCCCGTGGCTGCTGCGCTGCTGGAACTTGGCGCCGTTAAATTGAGTAGCAAAAAGCCGTTTACATGGGCTTCCGGCTGGAAATCCCCCATTTATTGCGATAATCGGGTGACGCTGTCGTCGCCGATGTTTCGAAAAAAAATAAAAGACTATTTGACTATGGTGGTGCAGGAAAACTTTCCCGCAGCCGATTGCATTGCCGCGGTGGCCACGGCCGGCATACCGCAGGGGGCGCTCGTGGCCGATGCTTTACAACTGCCCCTCATCTATGTGCGCCCCAAACCCAAAGAGCATGGCATGAAAAATCAAATTGAAGGGGAGGTCAAAAATTGGCGCAATGTGGTAATGATTGAAGACTTAATTTCCACAGGGGGCAGTTCCCTGAGTGCGGCGAGAGCGCTGAAAGAAGCGGGTTTAAAAGTGGCGGGTATGGCGGCGATTTTTACTTATGGCTTTCTCCTTGCCGAAGAAAATTTCAAGAAAGAAAATATAGACCTGGTCTGCCTGAGCGATTTCATGAGTCTCCTGGAAGAAGCCCTCAAACGCGGCACTCTGTCTCAGGATGAAATAGTCTCTGTGAAATCATGGCGGATGGCGCCTGAAACGTGGCCGATGTGAAGGGGGTAAATTTTGTTAGATTATTATTAATAAGGGCAGAATATAGTGTGGTTTATATTTTACATAAGGTTCAAAACTGTCAGGGGATTCGGAGGATGTTTATTAAATAGGTCAACATATAGTCTATTAGTTAGAATTCCATAGAACTCAATGGTAGAAGGGTTTTTAAAAAACAAATGATTATTTAGAGGTGTCTTCCCTCCTATTCTGTTAATGATTTGAAAAAATAGTCTGTACTAAATGATATCCCATTATAATAGGTATTAAATTATACTCTATTATATATAATAAGCCAGTAGGAATTGAACGTTTATAGCCCCCCTATCCTTAGAATTAAGCGAAGTGTCTCTAAGGATTGCCAAATGAAAAAAGAGACTTCAGTCTCGCTTATCTCTGGAGAGAGGGTGGGGCGCTGATGGGTCTCGTTGGCCACGGAGTCCGAGGCGAGACTCCGTGAGAGACACAACCGGTATCATGGCCACAGGGGTCCGAGGCGAGACCCTGTGGAGAAAAAAAAATACTCTGAGATGCCCCCCTTTTAACCACCAACTTTGTAACTAGTCAGAAGCGCTGAGAGCAGAGACGAACGCGTTAGGGATTGAAGTGGAAATCCTTTTTTGCCTCAAAAAAGATTGGAACGGAAAGCCCGACCCGTCAGGGGAACGCCCCAATTATAATTTGACTTGGGGGCATCACGGAATAAAGAGACTTTAACCGCAAAGTACGCAAAGAGAAGAACGCAAAGAAATGCAGGCGAGTGGCTACAACTCTTTGTGACCTTTGTAAAAAAATTGCGCCCCACTATCCCCCTATCCTTAGAGTTAAGCGAAGCGTCTCTAAGGATTGCCAAATGAAAAAAGAGACTTCGGTCTCATCTTCGGAATTGTCAGGAACCCCAAAGGGGTGATATTCTTATAGGAAAAATATCAACCGATAAAGAGAACCCTGAAAGGGTGATATTTTAGGTATGGATCGAACCGGTATAGTGGCCACAGGGTCCGAGGCGAGACCCTGTGGAGAAATAGTTATAGTCTCTATATCTACGGTATTTCTTTGCGCTCTTTGCGGTTAACTTAACAGTCTATTCCCCATGAGCATGCCCTATTTAAAATTATCCTTTATTCTTTTTTTATCTTCATTTTCCTTGTCGTTCTTATGATACAATTCAATGAAGGTGATTTTTTGTTGAGCGGGGAAACAGGCGTAAATCAATCGTAGTCCTGAGTTTACCCCGTTTCCTTTTAATGCCTTACACGCAATTTTCTTAACCTTGATGATACAGGTTTCTAAACCCAAATTATTAATACGAAAACTGAAGGGAGGTCTTTCATCCGGCCATTTTTTTAAAATTGTTTTTACCTCATTCAAATCATCGTGAAGTGTCCTGTATTTTTTTAAAAGATACTTCAAATCATTTTTAAATTCTTTAAGTTCGTCAAATTCCATAAACTACTCCCGGTCTTCTTCATACACACGAACGGAATAAGGCAACTCCCGGTAAAAAGCCAATTCATAGCTAATGTCTTTACCTTCCTCTGTAACCTCCCACGGCAAATCTTTATGAGAGTAGTGGCTGATTGCAGAGGCCGACCAATCACTCATTTGATCAATCACCCGGTCAATTATTTCCTTTTCACTTGCCTTTAGTTTGGTTAAATCAGCTTTTTCTAAAGGTAAATATCGGGTTTGAGGATAGCCATGATATTCCGTTTTTACTCTTTGCAATTGACCTTTATCTATCATTTGATTAATGATAGTATCCATCTTTTGAGGAACCGGACCATACGGCAACTTGCGATATTTTGCTCCGGTTAAATGTTCTTCATATAATTCATAGTGATTGAAATCAGAAAAATATAGCAACTTGTAAAGGACAGTTTCTCCCACATTGGGTTTACCTGCACATCTTTCAAGAATATACAATAAGACGTTTTTAAATTTATTGATTTGCAGCGTAGGTACAGAAATACGTTCATTCGTTTTTTTTGCCCCAGCTTCCTCTCTGCTTTCCACTTCCTGATTGGCCGAAAACTTTTTAGACATAAAGTCATCCAGTGAAAACCCTAATATCAAAGACAGTTTTTGCAATTCAAGAATATCAACACCTCTGTTTCCCAGCTCAATTTGAGCCAATGACGGTCTGGAAATTTTGACACTTTTAGCCAATTCTTCCTGAGATAACCCCTTCATTTTTCGAAGCGCAGTTATCCTTTGACCAATTTGCTTTTGTGACAATTTTATATTCATGCTATTTATACATTATGTCATTCAATCGGGCAATGATAAGAGTTGTTTCAATATAAAACAAGTATTTGCTCTAAATTAAAACAACTTTATTGGATCAATTAAAAAGCCAGGCAAAAAAATTATTCAGCCTTACGTCCCCACAAGGGACAAAGAGACGCTTGCTTTTATCATAGAGCACAGGGACAAAAGGAATTGACTTTTAATAAAAAAAATTAACCGCATTTGCTCTGAAATAATTTTCCCTTAATTAATCCCAACACCAAAAAAACCATTCTATTCCTGTACCTCTACTTTACAAGTATTCATTTCATTCTTAGCGGGGTCAGCAGGCATCAATTGATTTTTTATTCTATCTGCGGATACTCCGTGGGCTACAAAATAATCGGTTATTTCACTAATTCTTTGCTTGGCTATTTTTTCTTTTTTCTTTTCCATAAATCCATTCACCATCACCTGCGCGGTTTGATGGAGGAAGGCGTAGGTGGAAATACTCGACAGCGCTACCAGATTAAGAAGCCCCACTTTGGCAGAGTCGGCGGGGTACTCGATAACAACCGGCACAGGCGTCTTCTTCCCGCTTGCTGAGATGGCCAACGATGAATTTGCGAGTAAAGTATTGAGCATGGCCGAATCTACTTGCGGCTCATCATTGGCACCGGAAAACCAAATGGTGGGCGCCTCCACGGTGTGGCCGGCAATTTTATTTAAGTCAATGGGAACAGGCTCCGAACGCTTTCCTTTGCTGCTGATTGCGCACATGTGATACTTATTACCCGAAGGCACCTGCGCGCTAAACGAACCGGTCTTTTCATCCGTAGAGGAGTTGAAAATATCATCGCCGGTGGAATTTTGAATAAGCAAAATCCTGCCCACCACCGGCTTCTTAGTACGCTTATCCAAAAACTTTCCTTTTATGGTTACGACTTTGGCGCCGAAAGAAACTTTAGCCGTGTAAAGATCCGTATCTTCTTCACTCACGCCCTTGCAAAAGAAAGCATTGTTGGTTCCCTCCTGAATAGAAAAACCGAGTTCATCTAAATTTCCATTAATCTTTGGGCCTAAGTTTTTCGGAGCAGTCCAGGAAGTCCAGGAGTTCCCGATTCTATGCGCCACATAAATATCGTGACCACCCTGGCTGTCCTTATGCCCGTCGGAAGAAAAGAAAAGAGTGTTTCCATCCGGCAGCAAAAAGGGAGAACGATCATCGCCGGTAGTGTTGATGTCGCGACCTAAATTAACGGGTTCTCAAAGGTGTTATTCGAGCCGGCCTTGGCCACCCATAAATCTTTTTTTCCGATACCTCCCGATCCATCCCAGGAAATAATCAAAAATTTTCTATCGCGGGTCATATAGCAATCGGTCTTTTGGGAGAATCCCTTATGTGAGGTGATGCGAATTTTTTGCGGCTTAGTCCATTTCACACCGTCCGTAGAATGGGCGATAAGCAGGGGCGCTCTTTTTCCGCCCCCCGGCTTATAATTGTTTCCCAAAATCATCGAAAGCTGCCCGCCCTTACTTTGCGAAGGCAGCATTTGACAAATATAATTTGCCCCCACGGTGTTGCGGATTTCCAAATTTATTGCAAAATCCCATTTGCCGTTTACCAAATCGGAATACCAAATATCTTCCACATCTTTTAACCCAAACTTATTGTCGTCGGAACTTTTACGACTGAAATACAAAGTCTTTCCATCAGGAGAAATAACGGGAAATAATTCAGGTGATGTGGAATTTACCGTAATGTCCATGCGCTCCACATTCACCACAAACTCTTTCCCTAAAATGCGCAGGGACGAGTCGCGGGGAATGGCTATGGCGGCAGGTGGAGGGACAGATTTCTTTTTCCCCTTCGCCGGCTTTTTTTGACTCCACGCACTCGCCGAAACTAAAATTAATAGAATGAAAACAATTGCTCTTTTCATGTCCGGATTGATTAGAAATTTCAAAATAGAAAAATTTTATTTTTGTTTAATTTATTATATCAACGCATTAATGAGAAAAACTTCCATTCTACGTTGCTAAGGCACACCACAGTATAAAAGTACAAGGTATATACACTATTTCAAAGTTTTCTCACTTTTGTTAGGCTGTAGATATCCCCTTCAACTACCCTTAATTTCTGTACCTTAATTTATAATTGTTTAATTTATTGCTTATTACGGGCAGTAAAAATGAGTCTCATCTCAGCATTTAAACACAAAAAAACAAGAAGAGAATTATACAAAGAACACAAGAAAAATTCCGGAGAATAAATTACCACTCCCGGACAACTGCACTTAATGTCTTTAAATCAAATGAAAATTGTTTAATGATTAAAATTATTTTTCCATAAAACAAATAGCTTCCGAATTATTCAAAATGACAGAAACATCAGGCTGAGATGGTAGAAAAATTTAAGGGAGCAAAATTGTTCATGGCCACAGGGTCCGAGGCGAGACCCTGTGGAGAAAAAGAAGGGACACGAACCGAGACGAAGGCCACAGGGTCCGAGGCGAGACCCTGTGGAGAAAAATATCGGATATCCTTTGCCTTGGACTTTTCCTTTGACAAAGACAAAAAGAGACCGAAGTCTCTTTTTTCAATCGACAATCCTTAGAGTCGCTTCGCTTAACTCTAAGGATAGGGGCGAGACCCTGGGAGAAAAAAATTATGCGAAACAATTCGGATGGTAAAAGTTTATGGAAAATTTGAAGCGAGACTGAAGTCTCTCTATTCATTTTAAATCACTAGATACGCTTTGCTTAACTCTTTGGATAATTGACCACACAGTTGAATAATATATCCATTTTTGAACTCTACTTTGTTCTCAGTACCTTTGGCGGTGCTAATTAAAAATCAAATTTCCATTGAACCGGGATGAAGTTACAAGTCACCATATTTTTGCTTATCCTGTCCTTCGTCTGCGAGGCACAAAACAAAACAAGCGCCAGAGGTTACTTTGACGTAAATGTCATTAGCGGATGCTATCCACTTAGAGTAGAAATAACACGTGCCAGAAGGACCGTAGATGAGTGTAATAATGCAAACCCGTGCCTGATAAGTTATGAGAATGAAAAGATATCGGATGTGATAGACAATAATATCAGAGACCACACCTATCAAAAACCGGGTTCTTATAGAGTGAATGTTCTTTTCCAAAGTTCCGGCTCCAATGAAACGGACTATATAGACATTTCGGTGAAAGACAACTCCCCTCCCGAATTGGATGTGCGTCCATGTTCTTCCAATGAAATAAAACTTGAAGTGACTTCTAAGGCCGCGTATGATCAATACAAAGTGGTTTTTCAAAACAGTGCAGGATACAACATCCCGGTGCAATCCGGCGATCGGCATTATGCAAGTACGAGAAAAACATTCAGCCCTGCCAATACTGCACATGCCGTGGAGGTGCGCGGAATATATAACGGGGCTGTTGAAAATTGTCCGGTTGCTTCTACTACAATCACCTTACAAGAGATGTATCTTCCTATTATCAAAACACTCAATACTGAATTGCCGAATATTATCACCTTTAATTTAGAGCAACCGGTATCCGTAAATTATTCGATAGAAAGAAGCATCAATGGCGAGAATACGTTTACCAATTTAATGAGCAACTTTCAGGGCAGTGCCTTTTCCACAAAAGGAGATATTCAGAAAAACTTTTTTTGCTACCGCATGCGCACTCAAAATCCATGCACCAATACGAATATATTTTCCAATATTATTTGTACACAAAAATTTTCTGTGGAGACCCTGTCCGATAAAAATAAATTAAATTGGACTACCTCTCCCGTTAATGTAGCGCGCTACCAAATTACAGAAGACAGCAGACCCATGGTGGGAGATGGAAAAGTAGAACCTCCGCTAAATTCATTCGACGACCTTACCGTAGTGGCAGACAAGTGCAAAAATACCTCCACCTATCAGCTAACCACTTTTTACAACAACGGCAACAAAAGCATCTCCTATAAACTAGATAAAGTCAAGCCCAAAATTGTGCAGGCCCTTTCTCCGGTAACTAGTATTAGTGCCTCCGCCAATGGGCACTCGATAAACCTCGCCTGGACGCTTGGCAGTGATCCGTCAGCCAAGGAACTGCCTGCTGTTTTTTCAATCTATAAATCGGCGGCCAACTATCCGAGCACCATTCTTACCACCATAAAAAGTAGTGAGGCGTGGACATTTGTTGATGATAGATATAGACCGGGCATTCCCACCTGCTATCAAATTTTTTACAAAGATGGCTGCGGCAATATAAGCCCGCCAACGCCCACGGCTTGTATTATACAACCGACCTTTACCGAATCGCAGGGCCGCGTGACTATAAATTGGAAAGCGTATACCGGCTTTTCAACTCTTGCTCAATATCGCCTAATCAAAGCAGATGAATCGGGAAAAATAATAGCCGAAGAAAATACGGATTCAGCCACTACTTATAAGGAGATGGGAATTGATAAAGAGCATCTCACACTCCTGTATTATGTGATAGCCGATCCCGCGGCGGATGCGGGAGTACCTTCTGCCAAGTCGGATGTATTGTATTATAATAATACGCCAATCGCGCTGTTTCCAACCGCATTCACTCCTAATGGAGACACCATTAATGATACCTTCTATGCAAATGGTTTGTTTATATCCAACGTGGTTTTCTATGTCTATGACCGATGGGGAAGTATGGTTTACACCACCAATAACAACGAGCCTTGGGATGGCACACGCAATGGTACGATTTTGCCGCCTGCAGCGTATGCTTGGAGAGCCGAAGTTCGGGATATAAAAGGAAGAGTAAAAAACTACAGCGGAACGGTGTATATGATCTGTGAGAAAAGTCAGTAAACCAACCGGCATCGGGTGCTTCTCAAAATTTTCTGAATAAATAATTTTTTAAAATTAGGATATTATACAATTTTTGTTAAATATTAACAAAAATATAATTTTTTTATTTTAAATAAAAATTCCGAGAGACCTCCGGCGGCACGGCTACCTCTCAATATCTCCTTATTACCACACAAGGCACAGAGGTTTCCAGAAAGGCTGATAATAATCCATTCTCCCGTATTTCTTTGCGTTCTTTGCGTAATTCTCTTTGCGTTCTTTGCGGTTAAATTCCGGCCTGATCCACGCTCCGGTAATTAAAATATAAACATTTTCTCAAAAATCCGGTGCGAAAATCAAAGGCCTTTGCCGTGCCCTTTTATTTTCGGCATTTGATGCCATATCTTGAAGTAATTTTTTCACTACTTTTGAGAAATAAATAAAAGAATTATGATTGATATGATGAATGTGATGAGCAAGGTGAGAGATTTTCAAAAGAAAATGCAGGAGGCACAAGAAAATCTGGGACACCTGCAAACGAGCGGCGAAGCAGGCGGCGGATTAGTAAAAGTTACCATTACCGGCCATCGTCGTATTGTTTCGGTTGAAATAGACCCTACTATTTTGCAGGCCAAGGATCAGTTGATGGTGCAAGACCTTGTGGTGGCCGCCGTTAACAAATCCTTAGATGAAGCCGAAATGATGGCGCAAGAAGAGCTTCAAAAAACTACCGGCGGATTGCCCAGCATTCCGGGACTTGACTTTTCAAACTTTATGCGATGAACGAAACATCTGTAGTCATCCTCAACTACAATGGGAAAAAATTATTTGAAAAATTTCTTTGCTCCGTTATTGCTTGCACGCCACAAGCTGAAATAGTAGTGGCCGATAACGGATCGACAGATGACTCCATACCCTATCTGAAAGAAAATTTTCCGCAAGTAAAGATTATAGATAATCAGTCCAACCTTGGTTTTTGTGCGGGCTATAATAAAGCCTTACAGCAAGTGCACAGCAAATACTATGTGTTGCTGAACTCCGATGTGGAGGTGACACCTCATTGGCTGGAACCTCTTATTTTATTATTTCAAAATCCTTCCATCGCAGCCGCGCAACCAAAAATTTTATCCTGTCAGGATAGAAGTCAGTTTGAATATGCCGGCGCGGCGGGCGGGTTTATAGATACGCTGGCCTATCCGTTTTGCAGGGGAAGAATTTTTTCTACCCTTGAAACCGACTACCATCAATATGATGATTGTCGACAAATTTTTTGGGCTACCGGCGCCTGTTTGGTAATTCGCAGTGCGGTTTTTCATCAATTGGGTGGTTTCAACAAACGGTTTTTTGCCCACATGGAAGAGATTGATTTATGCTGGAAAATTAATCGCATAGGGCAACAGATTTTCTATGAAGGAAAAAGTACGGTGTATCATGTGGGCGGAGGTACGCTTGCAGCCGGTAATCCGCGAAAAACATTTCTCAATTTTCGAAATGGATTGAGCATTCTCTTTCAACATACTCCTGCATCGGCCTTATGGTGGAAACTGCCGTTGCGACTGATCCTTGATTTTGTAGCTGCCTTGCAAATGCTCGTTAACGCTCAACCCAAAAATGCGTGGATGGTAATAAAATCACACAGCGCCTTTATGAGTAAACTGGGGGCGGAGTGCAGAGAAAAAAATGCCTTAAAAAAATGGATGCCCTATTCAGTCCCTATTCAATACAAAAAATCAATCCTTTGGAAATATTTTATTCAAAAGAAAAAAACATTTCCCGAACTCGACATCAGATAAAATAAAATCGTGGAGAAACAATCATGACTGACCAGATGCTCTGACCCCGGAGGGGTGACATGTTTGTAGAAATATGATCGTTTTGGCCTTCTGACCCCAGAGGGGGCGAACGTGGAATTCCTTCGCCGAAAAGTCGCCACCGAAAGTGTTTCGTGGAGACATGAACCGAGGCAGCGCGCAACTTCAATCGGTTTCATGGCGCAGGGTCCGAGACGAGACCATGTGGGGACAAAGGGACATTTCGATTAACTCTGGAGAGAGGGTGAGGCGCTAATGGATTTCGTTTGCCACAGGGTCCGAGGCGAGACCCTGTGGAGAAAAAAAGAATTAGCCGAATTAAATGATGCTCTCATTAATAACGTGAATAAAAAAATACGATTTACTTAAACGAGCTGACCCAGGAGGGATCACATGTTTGTAGTCTATTTTTTCTAACCCATCAAAATAAGAATTAGCCAAAATCAGCTTTTATGAAAAAATTAAGTGCCTGTGCCCTGGCCCTGCTACCATTTAGTTTGGTGGAATAATAATCCATCTTATATATTGCTCTCAATAATAACCACCGGAGCAAATGAATCACACACAGAACATAAAAAAATTCCGGAGAATGGACTACACCCCCGGCAGCTTTTCCGCAAACCTTTGCGCTCCGTGTGATAAAAAGAATAGCTGAAAATATATTCGGAATTTTTTTTGAGCATATATTACTGATTATTAGCATCTACCTTTCTCCGATTGTGCAGGCATGCCAATTTTTTTTATCCGGCCTTTTTTAACTTTTCAAATATTTTTTAGCTTTCTACTCTATACCCCAAATTAATGAGACAAGTTTACTGGCTTTTCGTTATTATTTTTTACAATTCTGATGCACAGAGTGTGAGTACCAAACTCGGCGGAAGATCATTACCCGGAATTGGAAATGCCACGGCCACCCTTTCCGATGAATGGTCGGTTTTCAATAATCCTGCAGGCCTTGCTAAGGTGGAAGAAATCTCGATCGCATCCGCCTGTGACTTACGTCCTTCTCTGGAAGGAGCTAATCGCATGGGTACTGCTATCGTGCTTCCCACAAAATATGGTGCTGCCTCACTCGCCGTTTTTAAGTTTGGCGACCGCTTATATAGTGAGCATTTGCTTTCGACGGCATTCGGACATCGCATCGGCATTACCTCGCTCGGTGCTAAAATTAATTATGTGCAATATCAAACCGAGTTGTTTGGCTCCCACTATGCCATCACTTTCGACTTTGGAGGAATTACTCAATTGACCAATAAATTTTACATCGGCTGCTACGTCCTCAATTTTACCACCGCTGCCCTCAATACCCAAGTGCCGCAAACGCTGCCCACTCTGATGACTGTAGGACTTGGTTATGAAATTTCTCCCAACGTCCTCCTGATGATGGAAGCAGAAAAGAATTTATCGGTTGTCAAACCCACCCTTCATAATGGAATGGAGTATAATTTTCACAAGAAATTTTTTATTAGAACAGGGTTTAGTCTTTTCCCTACGGAAGGTTTTTTTGGTATTGGGTTAAATAAA
>CAUVYU010000181.1:0-19184 GCA_963556255.1 Allolobophora icterica | reverse complement strand
TTCATTCATTCATTCTGAGAATTTATATAGCGCCTCTTCGAGATACCTACTGAGAGACGATACCAGAGTCAGGATTTAAGCAAAGGGTTTAAAGGAATATAAATACGCTGTATGGTCAAACGTTTTAATAGTTCTCGGTGATAGACCTTGCCAAGAATAGGTCACAGAGAACAGAAAACTACAAATGAATTGGGATAGAGAGATAGACAGACAGACAGACAGACAGACAGACAGACAGACAGACAGACAGACAGAACAACTGGAAGTGGAAAGAAACAGACAGAGACAGAGAGATATACAGAGACACGAAGAGACACAAATAGAGAGACACACACACACACACACACACACACACACACACACACACACACACACACACACACACACACACACACACACACACACACACACACACACACACACACACACACACACACACACACAAACACACACACACACACACAGGGACAGAAACAAACCCCGAGAGAGGATAACTGGTGTCCTCGAGTGATCGTTCATCTATGGTTGCGTCATTGTGCCGTCTTGAACAACACCATCAACATCATCAACCGCAGTCTGATGACTAATGAGTTTGATCGATTGACGTGATGCCATCTACTCACCATTCTCCTCTCTCTTCTCCTCCTTATCCTCTCTTCCTCCTCCTCTTCCTTCTCTGTCATCCTCCTCCTCCTCCTCCTCGCCATCCCTCTCCTTTACTTCATCCTCTATCTCCCTCCTCACTATGCCTTTCTCCTGCTACTCCTCTTCCTCATCCTCTTCCTTCTCTGTCCTACTCCTCCTCGCCCTCCCTCTCCTTTACTTCATCCTCTATCTCCCTCTTCACTTTCCCCTTCTCCTCCTCCTCCTGCTCTTCCCTCTCATCGTCGTTCTCTTTTACCTCCTCCATTTATCTTAACCTCCCTCTTCATCCTCCTCCTCGCGCATCGCCAGACGAAAGTCTGTTGATTGGCCGAAGAGAGGTCACTGAGTGCGTCTGGTCAATCAGCTACGAATGTCGACAGAAGAGGTGACTAAGAGCTGCGACGGTGTTGTCGTCGTTTCTATATGATCTACATTTAGCTAAGAATGACTGCGTTCAGAATTCAGCCCCTCGCTGTCCTTAAGTCTAATCTGTTAATGCCCTTCAACTCTTTGGACGGCTTGACAAAAGCTTTCTCATCGCTACCAGCACTATGACATCGTTTTATTTGCCATTCGATCATCAAAGGTCATCTTTCCTCATCGACGATGCCACGAGTTCCAAGACTCTGAACGTAAAGTGTCAACTGGACAACCTCCTCAGTTGTGCTAGTGTAATCATGTTGTGCATATATTTTAGCATTTTCCTCTCTTTACAATTCACTTTGGGGGTGACTAATAAAGTCTTGTTCTGGTTTATTGTGAGATTTGTGATCATGTGAATTGTATACTAATAAATTTGTTGAAGTCGTCACTTTAAGGAGTTTAAGCTTTCTATTGCATTCGTGAATTTTCTCAGTTTGCAAAATACTGAAAAAATATTCAACTCTACATGGATCAAACTCATCAAAGTCTAACCCCCCCCCCCACCCAGTCTTTTTTTTTACAATTCTCACACTGGTGAACTGTGGTAAAGTGCTACATTGGAGGAACAATATCTTCTTGTCAGCGTGTATACGAATCTTTATTGAATATAAAGACAGCTAAAATGGTTCTGTAGATCCACGAGAAGCCCTATATATACATGAATGTGTCTTAGTATCCACACAGTTGCGGAACCCTGACATGTCACAACGCGTTGATAATATATATGATCCGAAATAGTTTTGCAGGAGATGCGGTGTCGCTCAGGTTGCCATCCATGTCAGCATGTCCATAGGCATTTAGATAGGACACATACGGGCTCTATACACGGATCCCATATGCATCCTATATGGGTTTTGATAGTCCGGACTCCGCCCAAGGTCCGCGTTCCCGAACGTGAAGGAGTAAGGTTGAGGAATCCCGGCCGAATGGCACGAAAAACGGGGAAATACGACAGAAAATTGAAATCTCCCGAAGTCTTTCCTCGAAGTCTTAGACCGCTAGATAGCACACGCTGTTGCAGTGTGGGGCACCTAAATGGTTCGTCTGTCGCAGTGACGGGACTCTCGTTCTTTGTCAGTCTTGGGTTTGAAACCAGAATCGCTGTGTTACCCTGTGTATCCGATCGACAACGACGTTTCTACAGTACGTTTTCTATCGGTTCTCTATGGACTTCTGTTTTCCAATAGATGCGGTATCTAATAGATACCATATCCGCATATCGTCTTGTTTTGAGAGCTCATTGTTCTTTTGGTTGTACTCGTTAAAGTAAATCTGTCTCTTTAGTGAGTTCTTCCCGGTCATTTACAACTAGTTCCGCTCCCAATCTTTTTTAACTCATGTCGACTTTACTCTGGATGCCAAGAGAAGATTCGAGCCAGATGAGAGAGAGAGAGAGAGAGAGAGAGAGAGAGAGAGAGAGAGAGAGAGAGAGAGAGAGAGAGAGAGAGAGAGAGAGAGAGAGAGAGATACAGAGAGATACAGAGAGATACAGAGAGAGACAGAGAGAGACAGAGACAGAGACAGACAGAGACAGACAGAGACAGAGACAGAGACAGAGACAGAGACAGACAGACAGAGAGAGACAGACAGACAGACAGAGAGAAAGAGAGAAAAGAGAGAAAGAGAGAAAGAAAGAGCGAGAGAGAGAGCAAGCGAGAGAAAGAGGAGATTGAGGAGCTGCCTTTGTTAAGGCGGATTTCGTTGAAGATGAGAAAGGACGAGGGAAGTATAATGGTCTTCATAAAAAAATCGTTGCCTACCTGCACTGAGGGTCTTCTATATATATAGAAAGAAAAAAATATCTATATATATATATGTGGACTAATGCGTTACAATTTATGAACACGGAAACTCAGTGCATGACAATTTTACTCAGTCTGCTCGATTTAATCGATTCGTGTGACGTCGGTAGAAATCTGATTACGACAATGTATTAACGAAATGACTTCTGTTGCGGAGATACATGTATTTGCAGACTCGCGCACATAATACAATTGAACTGAAATCTCGGGAATCACATTATTTGTCAACTGCTTAGACGATGTAAAGAGTATTGATGAGAAGTTTTACGTCAGCTGCTATCAAATGCGTGTCCTGTGCTGCAGTGGAAAGGAGTGGAGGCGAAGCGATTGAATAGAACGGACGTCATCTACAGTAGTATGCGCCTATAGATAGCTCAGTATGCGACTGTTACAAACTGTAGGGCTACAGATGGAATGACTAACGCGGTTTGTGGAGTATTTATGGATGTGTTTATATACACGCGTGCATGTGTATACACGAAAGTATGTATAATACATGTATATATGTATGTATGCAACTGTGCTTGCATGGCCAATGTATGTATGTATGGCCAATGTATGTATAAATGCATGCATGGCCAATGTATGTATGTATAGCCAATGTATGTATATTTGCATGCATAGCCAATGTATATATATATGCATGCATGGCCAAAGTATGTATATACAGTATGTACGCATGGCCAATGTATGCATGGCCAATGTATGTATATATGTATGTATGTATATATGTATGGCCAATGTATTTGTATATGCATGCATGAACAAAGTATGTATATATGCATGCATGGTCAATGTATGTATGCATGTATGCATGGCCAATGTATGTATGATGCATGCATGGCCAATGTGTGCATGTATGTATTTATACATATATGTATGTATGGCCAATGTATGTATGTATGTATGTATGTATGTATGTATGTATGTATGTATGTATGTATGTATGTATGTATGTATGTATGTATGTATGGCCAATGTATGTATGTATGTATGGCCTAAGTATGCATATATGTATGCATGGCAAATGTATATATGTATGTATAGCCAATGTATATATGTTTGTATAGCCAATGTATGTGTGCATGTCTGGTCAATTTATGTACACATGTATGTATGACCAATGTATGTAGGTGTGTATGGTCAATGTAAGTTTCTATGCATGGCCAATGTATGTCTGCATGTCTGGTCAATGTAAGCACACATTATGTGTAGCCAATGTATGTATGTGTATGGTCAATATATATATATATATATATGTATGGCCAAAGTATGTATGTCTGTAACTGATCACTGATATAGAAACCCTTCAAATGATCCTCCTCGGTCTGAGCGATGTTTTGCACATCAAATGAAACGGCGCATCGAGAACAAGAACTTCATGTGGAGACGAATAACGCTCAAATAGCGGTCAAGTCTCCATTGCATGGCTCTCGCACTGACGTAGAACACCAAGCCAATGCGTACATGATTGTCTCATGACAGGATGATGATGATGATGATGATGGTGATGGCGGTGGTGGTGATGGTGGTGACGGTAGTGATGGTGAGAGAGAGAGAGAGAGAGAGAGAGAGAGAGAGAGAGAGAGAGAGAGAGAGAGAGAGAGAGAGAGAGAGAGAGAGAGAGAGAGAGAGAGAGAGAGAGAGAGAGGAGGTTGAGGAGCTGCTTTTGCTAAGGCGGATTTTGTTGAAGACGAGTAAGGACGAGCGAAGTATAATGCTCTGCATAAAAATCCTTGCCTACCCTCACCGAGGGTCTTCTATATATATATATATATATATATATATATATATATATATATATATATACATATATATGGAGCTATCTATACATAAGAGGTCGTTGGGACTTATGCACTGTAATTTACAGTGGTGGTGGTGATGACTGCGATGATGATTATGGCGCTGATTGAGATGATGATGACGTTGATGATGACGATGAATGTGGTGATGAATTGATGACGATTGTTGTGATGATGATGATGATGATGATGATGATGATGACGATGATGATGATGATGATGATGATGATGATGATGATGATGATGATGATGATGACGAATACGATGATGATGATGATGATGATGATGATGACGACGATGTCAAATATGCAATTTTTGGCGTTTTTATAGGCATTCGTTATCCGGAGCTTCTGCAGTTTTCGTTCTTCTCATTTGTCAAAATGATTTATATTTTTATCGGGTGGTGGTTACAGAAACAATTCTTCAAAGGTCGACGGCGATGCACAGAATGACGAGAGAATGACGAGAATGCTTCGTTGACGTTAGGGGAGAGGAGGATGGAGGGAAGGAGTGGGTGGAGGGAAGGAGAGGATGGGGTGGATAGAGGAAGGAGGAGGGAGGGAAGGAGGAGATGGAAGGGAGGAGCAGATGAGGGAAGGAGGGAATGAAGGGAATGAGGAGATGGAGAGAAAGAGGGGTGGAGGGAGGAGGTGATAGAGGGAAAGAAGGGCTGAGGGATGAGGCGATGGAGGGAAGAAGGAGTGGAGGGAAGGAGGGGATTAGAGAAGGAGAGGATAGAAGGAAGGAGAGGATGGAGGGAAGGAGGGGATAGATGGAGGGAGGGGATGGAGGAAATGGAGGAAATTGAGGGGGTGGAGGGAAGAGCCATTCTACAGCAAAAATGGCGCTGTGAGAATACTCCGATTACATAACATGTGAGGAGATTCATTAGAGCGAACGATCAACGACATTTGACCTTTGGAGCCCTGTCTCCGAATCCACTCTTACTGGTAAAGCTTCGAAGGCTGGTGTTGGTGAAGGAGGAGGAGGGCAGGATGAATGGAAGGAGGAGGAGGAGGGGCCTGGAAACGGAGAGAGAAGGGCGAAATGAGGGTGAGGGGCACTTCGTCTAATTTCCCAGGCCAAGGTCTTTCGACATCGATCAGGATCAGAGGCCAATGTCGTCAGTGTTATCCTTCCATTCTTCGACAGGTACAGAGGCAGGGAGGCAGAGAAGCAAGCAGAGAAGGAAGAAGGGAGGGATGGAGGGAGGGAGAGAGCGTCACGGTCCAATGGCCTTGACTGCCAAACGACGACCAAACAAATAGCGATCATGAGAATCCATTCAACGGTGACGACGAATCACTTCCACAATATTCAAATGCCATCAACGAACCACCATATATATATATATATATATATATATATATATATATATATATACTCAGCCACTTTAATAATGTCAACCCAATCCTTCCGTTGACAATCCTTGTTACTAAATCCTTGTTCTCTTCGTACTTAACGCCTATTTAACGTTCACCTTTTGAACACTAATTCTACGTATAAGTATAACCTGATTTAATCACCAACACAGTTTAATATCTTTCAGTTTAATAAGAAACAAACAGACAGAACTCAATTCGATTACAACTCAACTAGTCAGCCACACTACTACAGCGAACACACTCGAATTCAAACTTCTCTAGTCAGCATAATTCTTCGCGCCTCTTGACACACCTGTCTTCTGTGCGCCTCAGCGAAATCTAATAATATACATATAGCGCGCCGCTGCCGAGATTGGCCGGCCGCGCGTGTCACTAAAACTAAACGTTATACATCTATCATATATACATATACACGTGAAACTAAAGTAAACGCACTAAATATATACGCTAACATCTCGCACTGCAAGACTGTACACAAAACTCAGTTCACATTACCTCCTTCCTTTTTCTGGAATTGAGCAAATTAAATTTCAAAATTTGCGAAATTACCAAAATACATGAAACATATATATATCTGACTAATTAATAAACAGTCTTACGATTACTTATAACCTTGACAAACAATCAGCAATAACATTCAATCTGCCCTTCTTGTACTTCACCTCAACATCAAAAGTTTGTAAGGCTAACGCCCAACGCACAAGTTTAGCAGACTTAGACATTGACTCAGTCAAATATGTAAGAGGATTGTGATCAGTAAAAATGAAAATTTTTGATCCAATTATAATTTCTTTTAACTTGTTTAGAGCCCAAACAATAGCATAGGCTTCCTTTTCCACAGTAGCCCATCTCTTCTGGGTATCAGTTAATTTCTGACTGATAAATGACACAGGGCGTTCTATTCCCTTGTCGTCCATCTGTGTTAAAACAGCACCGACTGCAAAGTCACTACTATCGCAGTACAAATTGAATGGTTTTCCCACTTCAAAAACATATAACACTACTTTGGATCGCACAGCCTCTTTAAGTAAATCAAATGCTTGCTGATGTTCAACAGTCCAATCAATCTTATCAGAAACACGTTTACTAGTTAAATCAGATAAAGGTTTCGCAATCTGTGCAAAGTCCTTAATAAACTGTCTGTAATAATTAAAAAATCCAAGCAGTTGCTTAACTTGCTTCTTAGTTTCTGGGATCTTCAAATTAGTCAAACTTTCAATTCTGTCTGGATTCATCTTTATCTTACCAGACCCAACCACATGACCGATAAACCTTACTTCACTCTTACCAAATATGCATTTTTTCAAATTCAAAGTAACGTTATGCAATCTCATTTGCATCAAAAATGCATCTAGATGCTGCAAGTGAACTTTCCAACTGTCAGAATGCACAGCAATGTCATCAACATACGGTTCTGCAAAGTCACTTATAGGCTGTAAAACTAAATTTATCGCCTTAACAAAAGTTCGGCCAGAATTTATCATTCCAAAAGGAACACGAGTAAATTCATACAGTCCATTATGTGTTACAAAAGCTGTCTTCCATTGATCAGATTGTTTTACAGGACAAGTCCAATAAGCACTTCGACAGTCCAAAATAGAAATCACATTAGACTTTCCAACTTTGTTCAAAACGTCTCTGACAATCGGCATCGGATATTTACAATCCACTGTGAATGAGTTAATGTATCTGTAGTCACAGGCAAGTCTCAAAGATCCGTCTTTCCTTTTAACAATAACCAAAGGGCTTGCCATTCTGCTCGATGATGGTTTAATAATGTTTGTTTTTAACATTTCTTTGATCTGACGTTCCACTTCTGCTCGATAAATCAAAGGAATTCGATATGCTGCAAATTCCTTTTCACGAAATCCTGGTTTTAGTTCAATTTCGTGTTCAACCAATGTACATAATCCAGGTTTTTCTGAAAATCTGTCACAGTATTTGTTCAAGACTTTCAACAACTGTTCTTGCTGAGTTACTGTCAAATGGCTAATTTGTTCAGGATCGAGGTTAAGTGAATTCTTGTCATCTTGAACCTCATTCCTCATTGGTAATTCAACCACTGAACCATAATCTTCATCTTCTTCAACAATTAGACCACAACTTAATGCTCGAGTAACATATTTTCTGATCTTGTTGGCGTGAATTATTTTTCGACCATTTTCACCCATATCGACTAAATAAGAGTACTTTGATCTTCGATGTATGATCGTACATGGACCATGCCATCGAGAAATAAGTTTGTTTGTTGACGTTGGATACAAAACTATGACTTTCTCACCAGCTTCAAATTCTTTGTGCTTTGCTCTCTTGTTATACTGATTCGTGTATTGTAATTGCTTTTCTCGAGAGTAAGATTCTGCAAACAATAATGCTTTCTCCATATTTTCTTTGAGTTCTTTTAAATACTTTTCTGGTTTAACTCCAACATGAGGTGGTAAGTTTATTTCTCTAGTCCAACTCTCTTTTAATATTGCCAATGGTCCTCTCGGAATTTTCCCATAGACAAGCATATATGGTGATACTCCAGTAGTTGCATTCGGCACTTCTCGTAATGCCCACACTGTGAAAGGAATTATCTTGTGCCATTTCCTCGGGTTGTCTATTATCACATGATGGATCATCTTTTTAAATGTCTGATTCCATCTCTCTACTAATCCAGCAGCTTCTGGGTGTCCTGGTGTGTCGAATCTTGGACTACAGCCCATTAAATTGAGAAATTCTCTTGTCAAACTGGCTGTGAAGTTCGTTCCTTGGTCACTTGTAATCACTGACGGTACACCAACGTTCATGAACAGTTCCATCAACGCTTCACACACAGCCTTCGCTGTCAGCGATTTCAATAAGAAGATTGTAGGCCATTTGGTGCACGAGTCCACAATGCATAAACAATACTTGTGACCTGCAGCAGATACTGGATCGATCGGGCCAACGAGGTCCATCGTCATTCTCTTGAAGGCGACCTCTTCTCTTGAGACTGGAGTGATAGGCACTCTATCCATCACCAAACTCCTTGCCTTTAGTTGACACTTCTCGCAAGACTTACAAAATTTCACAATATCTCTTCTCATCTTTGGCCACACAAAAGATAATTTTATTCGTTCTCTTGTTTTCTCTTCTCCTAGATGTCCTCCAAATACCGACTCATGTGCCAATTCCATCACTTTAATTCGTCTCTCTTTTGGTAACACTAGTTGATATATCGTCTGGTCTAATATCTGATATTTCTTATGCAATAAACCGTTGATCACACAGAATTCAGATTCTTTCTCTTGTGCTAACTTCCACCACGGCTTCAACGATTCATCCTTTCTCTGTTGCTCTTCAAACTTCTTCGAATCGGCAATCTGCACCTTTTGTTCTTCATCCATCTCTTCATCTCCATACAAGTCTCCTATCCCCACATCACATTCATTGTCTTCTTCAGTTTCATTTAATTTACCGTTCTCGCATGCAGCCATCTCTTGCTCGTTCATCTCTGATGTTACACCATCTCGCGATAAGCTGCGTTGCTCATTACTTTCGTTTTCCTCATCACTTGAACTTTCAGTTTCACTCTTCTCATCAACATCTACCATTTCCTGTTTCCGACTCTGCGCTCTCGTCATTACATTTGCTCGTACACTCACATCTCCTTGTATCGTTTTAACTTTCATCTGTGGTACGGCTTTTAATTCGGCAATTATCTCTGGATGCAACAAGAATCTTTCTGTACTGCCCATCTTTGCAATACTAGCACACATCAAGGTGACATAAGGTGTAAGTGAACACTGGATTTTACGCGGAAATCCCTCTTCTTCCACGTCACTACCACACAGTCTAACATCGACTTTCACTAACTTCGCAGGAATGGCATCTCCTGCCACACATTGCAAATTCACTTTTCCAATTTGTTCCACCTTCATGCCTTCCAGTAATTCTTCACTAATCACCGGAATCTCTGCACCCGAGTCGCTCAGTGCTTTGACTTTCACTGGCTCTTTACCGTCTACTGCACGAATTTCAACCTCGACATATTGCAAGAACGATTTCTTCAATATTCGACTGTCATCTTTTCCTGCGACTTCTCTCTGAATTCCAGCATCCAATAGAATTTCTTTTTGAATACCACATTTCATTACTGACTTTACTTCAGTCTCTTGGTTTTCTTGACTCGCGGTTTGATTATCTGTATCACTAACCACTTGAATCAAATTCACCCTTGTGTGTTCTTGATTTCTGCTAGAACTAGCTGCTGCCACTGGAACTGGACAAAATTTGACCAAATGTTTGTCTGAACCACAGTTGTGACAACGCTTCACAACCATACCTCGTTGTTCATTTCCTTCATATCTCTTATACTGCGTAAACGATGTGTTGCCTTCCCTCTTGGCAAACGGCGCTGACGATTTGTTAAATCCCTGACGACCAAACGTCACTTCTCTGGTCTCATTGGGTACAGGGACACTAGCCTTGACTTCTTTACCTTTGAACTGACTCCCTGTTTCTGGATTACTTTTCCACTTTCCACTCTGGCTTTGGTTTACGGAACGTTGAGAAGGATAACTGTTTATATTTGGGATCGCAAACCCAATTCGATTGTTTACATGAATGTCTGCTAAGTCTGCCACTGCACTAGCTTGAAGACAGTCAGTTCCTTCCTTCGATAATACAAACTGTAGTGGACCTGGTGCTAAACATTCTTTCAGCTTATCCGCTACCAGCAAATCAAAGAGCGTATCATACTCTCTGTTCACGTTTCGACTTCTCACGTAATAGTTTAACAAGTTCTTCAGTCTTGCCGTAAACATCGTATAAGTCTCTTCTGTTGTCTTCTTAGCATCCACAAATCTGGCTCTGTATTCTCTCAAGGTCAATTTAAATTCTTTTAATAAGTGCTGCTTGACTCTATCATAATTGTCTAGATCATCGTATGACAATCTATTCAGAACGGTTCGAGCTTTCGGCGTCATCAATGGTAGTAATAATTTCACCCAAAACGGCTTTTCCACAGCAAAACTACGAAACGCGTTCTCGACTGTTTCAAAATATAATGGCACCTCCATCATATCAGTTGGCATTTGAGGCAATACATGCTTCATTGCATCACCTATTTTCTTAATTTTTGACACCAAAGTTTCACTTTCTTGCTGTTTCCTTCTTTCTGCTTCCCGTTCTTCTCTCATTTGCGTTTCTTTCAATGTCAATTTTGATTTCTCCAGTTTCAGACGTTCCTGTCTTTCTGTCTCTGCCTTTTCCAAACTTTCTTTCTGAAATTTGAGTTCTTCTTGTCTTATCTGTTCTGCGCGTTCTAACTCTAAAGTTCGCGCTTTTTCTTTTTCTTCTTCACGCATTCTCTTTGCTTCAATCTGTTGCTGACGAACCTCTTCATCACTTTTTCTAGCTTTTTCAAATTCAATCATCTGCTCCAATCTTCTTCTTTCAGCATCTTCCCTATCTCTTTTCAACTGTTCTAACTGAATCTCAAACTGATTCTTTTGCAATTCAAGTTCTGCCTTACGCACTTGTTCTGCTTTATCTTCTCTCTCTCTTTGCAGACGCAATTCCTCTTGCCTTGCAAGTTCCGCTTTCTCTTCTTTCTCTCTCTGCAAGCGCAATTCTTCTTGCCTTGCAAGTTTCGCTTTCTCTTCTTTCTCTCTCTGCAGACGTTCTGCTTTCTCTTCTTTCTCTCTCTGCAGACGTTCTGCTTTCTCTTCTTTCTCTCTCTGCAGACGTTCTGCTTTCTCTTCTTTCTCTCTCTGCAAGCGCAATTCGTCTTGTCTTACACGTTCTGCTTCTTGTCTCAACTCTTTCTCTTCCTGCCTAGTCATCATCATCCACTGCATCAACATCTCCATAGACATAGGCGCAGGTGGTTTTTCAATAGCCTTTTCTACGGCACCGCCAACGGCACCTTCTTCTTCGACTTCTTCTTTAACCCACACATCGGCGAGTTCCTGCATCATGTCACCACGTGACATACCTTCTAATTGTTCTTCTTTAAAACCGGCTTTCAACAAACGCTGTTTCAGCCTTTCCGTAGACATCTTCTTAATATCTGCTTGTCTTTCAGCACTTAGTTTCTCCATCTTACTTGTTTACTTTGGTGATTTCTCTTTTCAAAGAAGTCACGGTTTTTCTTGGTGTGTGAACCGATAAACAAACGGGATTTCTTTTATATTTGTTCGTGGAAAACAACGAAATTTTTATACCGTTTCTCGTGTTCCACCGTCGTTGATATCGTAAACTCGTCACACAGCACACAACGCGTAGATTCTTCTAACACCGTCGTAGATTCTTCTATCACCGTTGTAAATTCTTTTATCACCTTCGTAGATTCTTCTATCCGCCGAAGGAGGTGATAACGTGAATTTTAATCCACTGTGAGTTTATATCCACCGTGAGTATTTATTCCACCGTGAGTATTTATCCACCGTGCGTTCTTATCCACACCGTCACTGCCACCAATAAAGTCAACCCAATCCTTCCGTTGACAATCCTTGTTACTAAATCCTTGTTCTCTTCGTACTTAACGCCTATTTAACGTTCACCTTTTGAACACTAATTCTACGTATAAGTATAACCTGATTTAATCACCAACACAGTTTAATATCTTTCAGTTTAATAAGAAACAAACAGACAGAACTCAATTCGATTACAACTCAACTAGTCAGCCACACTACTACAGCGAACACACTCGAATTCAAACTTCTCTAGTCAGCATAATTCTTCGCGCCTCTTGACACACCTGTCTTCTGTGCGCCTCAGCGAAATCTAATAATATACATATAGCGCGCCGCTGCCGAGATTGGCCGGCCGCGCGTGTCACTAAAACTAAACGTTATACATCTATCATATATACATATACACGTGAAACTAAAGTAAACGCACTAAATATATACGCTAACATCTCGCACTGCAAGACTGTACACAAAACTCAGTTCACAATATATATATATATATATATATATATATATATATATATATATATATACATATACATATATATATACATACATGTAGACCTATTCGTGCATATTCGAAATGATGATGGACAGATTTATGGCTCTATTTATACACTTAGAAATATTGTATATATATATAAAATGCATATATTATATGATTACATGCATGCACGTACATGTATGGCAATGAGAGTTCATATAAGTATATACAATTATACATGCATATGGCTGCACTTATAGATTTGCATGTATATATGTATTCATGCTATATACAAAGAGAGAGGGGACAGAGAGAGGGAGAAGGAGAGGAAGAGGGAGAGGGAAAGGGAGAGAGGGAGGGAGGGAGGGAGAGGGAGAGGGAGAGGGAGAATAGAGAGGGAGGGAGAAGGAGAGAAGAGAGAGCGAGAGAGCGAGAGAGAGAGAGAGAAAGAAAGAAAGAGAGAGAGAGAGATAGAGAGAGAGAGAGCTGGAGTAGATGAATAAGGAGCTGGATCAAAGTGACAGGTCGAGTGATTTTACAACTGCGCCGCCGCAGTATGTGATTAGTATTGATTGCATATCTGGCCATCAGGAATCGAATAGATCGATTCGCCAATCCGATGAGGAACCACGGGATCCGGTCAGGAACATGAGGAACCACCGGTCGTCAGGAAACACGACGTCTGCACAGAATCCAATGTCAGATTCCATCATTTTCATGTTAGGCTCCTTTGCTCGCTCCATTAAAATCTACAGTTGGTCCGGCATTCTCATGTCCCGCTGGACCTCTGGTGTTGTCACTCCAGGTGCGATTTCCCAATGCAGCCTACTCTTATTGTTGACCTTACCTCTCACTTGACCTTACCTTGACTCTATTAATAGTAATACCAACATTAATGTTATAATTATCGTTATACATCGTTATCGCTGTTATTATTATTGTTAGACTATTTTCATTATTATTAGACCATTATCATTATTATTAGACTATTAATTATTATTATTATTATTATTATTATTATTATTATTATTATTATTATTATTATTATTATTATTATTATTATTATTATTATTATTATTATTATTATCATCATGATCATCATCATCATGATCATCATGATCATCATCATCATCATCATCATCATCATCATCATCATCATCATCATCATCATCATCATCATCATCATCATCATCATCATCATCATCATCATCATCATCATCATCATCATCATCATCATCATCATCATCATCATCATCATCATCATCATCATCATCATCATCAGCGATATCATCAGCATCATCTTCAAGATCATCATCAGTAGCCTGCCTGATGTCTCCAACCCCAAGTCGTCACCGCTCGCAAGAAAATCCGTTACCTTTTCATCCGCCGACAATCCTTCATAATCATCATATTTGTGTGTGTGTGTGTGTGTGTTTGTTTGTCTCGGTTTCTCTCCGTCTATCTGTGCGTCTCTCTTTCTCTCTGTATACAGTGGCGGCTCTACAGGGGGCAGTGCCGCACCAACTGAGTTTGTGGCCTCCAGTGGCCCCAAATTTTAGTCCGATCTGTATGAAATCTTGTATTATTTAATTTTGATATTTTCAAAGGTATGTCTTGCTTACTGGCTTAGATTTGATGCATGATGAAATCCTATATTATTTTATTCGTGGAAAATTCACAGCCTACTTACTTGCTTAGAGTCTTAATTAGTTTCATGACGTAAAAACTACTTCCGGCAATCCTTTCTGTTATGAGATAGAACTGCAAGTGATCAAATTTCCGCTCGTGGTCGGTGTAGTTTTTCACACATTGGTCAAGCTGTCGCAGACTGTATTGTATATGTCTCTCTGTCTCCAGAGGCGGCGATCTTGTTTGACAGGTTGGGGACACTTTTGAACTGATTTGGTAAAAAAAGAGTTTTGAACTGATCTGATCAAAAAAGAGGTCAACACCTTTTTGACCTTTTTTGGTGTTTCTTCAAAATTCGGGGGACAACTCTACACTTTGTCCCCCCACTCTTAAAAGTGGGAATCTTGTCCCCCTCGACCCCGGGATCGCCGCCCCTGTCTGTCTCACTTGTTTTTCTGTTCCTTCTTTTACTCGTTCTGCCCCTCTGCTTTCTTCATTTTCTCTTCAACTGCTTTCCCTCTTCCTACTCTCCTTCCTCCTCTTTCTTTTCCTCATCGTCTTTTCCTCTTCTTCCCGATACCTTACCTTCTACTATTTCTCCTCCTCCTCCTCCTCCTCCTCGTCCTCGTCCTCCTCCTCCTCCTCCTCGTCCTCCTCGTCCTCCTCGTCCTCGTCCTCCTCGTCCTCCTCGTCCTCCTCCTACTCCTCCTCCTCATTACCTTCCTCTTCCACCTATCCTCTTCATATACTACTTCCTCCTCCTTCTCCTCCTCCTTCAGCGACTACCATCGAATGACTGCGACTGCCAACGGCGACGGCGCCTGAGTTGCAAGGCGCACGGCTCTGACGCCCCCGTCGCGCGCACAGCCAGACGCGCACGGATACCGGGCGACGGACCGTGCCACTCCATATGTTGAGCGGCGCTGGACGAGTAGGAGCTGCGACGTCATCGTCGATTGGTCTGGCTTCCACTGCAGGCGAACGGACGAACGGACGGACGGACGGACGAGGAGCGTTGATGGAGAACTAGCTGCCCGTCTTCGTTTCTGCTTAGAAGCAGTGGCGTCGGTGTCTCTCTAATAGACACAGAAGTCGGGCGTCTGTACCTTGCCCTGAGTCAGCGGCGAATGGTCCGGTGGTGGTCCTCTTCATTCGTTCAGTTCTGTCATCTGCGTTGAAACGCGAATTAGGTTAATAAGTCAACGAACGAGCGCTGGACGATGGTCTGGTCGTCTAGGTGAATGGGATTCCCCTTCGAAAGGAGACGATGTTAGACTGGCGGATGGGCGCCTATCCCATCCACACACACCCGACGGACGAAGTCATGAAGAGCGGGAGTAGGATGACCGCAAGGACGCCGACGTGGCACCGCTCCAGTCTCAGCCTCGGCTGCTGAAGCTGCTTCTGCTGCTACTGAAGCAACGAGAGGCAGAAGCAGGACGAGGAGGGGACTGTCCCCGTAGGAGTATATATATACTGCGCAACAACAGCCATTCGTATCTGATGTACAACGTGGATACCACTCTGAGTTGGGATGTAGAAGGAGGAGGACGAGGAAGAGGAGGAGGACGAGGAAGAGGAGGAGGATGGAGCTTCGTTTGTTTCTGGTGTTCGATTGTCTACGGCCTTTGGGGTCTTGCTACTGGAGGAGCAGGAGGAGCCGGAGGAGGAGGAGAAGACGGAGGAAGAGGTGGGTGATTTAGAGATTCTTCTTCGCTCTGTATAACTATTCGTTGCTTCTTCTTCTGTCTTCTTCCGAGCGCCAAGTAAACATCTTCGCCAGGAGAATATTTAACTGACCTTTTCCACTGCGAAATGATTCTATCTTTGCTTCCAACGGGACGACAAAAGTGGCTATGGCATTACTATCATAGTGCGACTACTATTACAATCGCCAGTACAAGTATAATTATACATTTACTTGATGACGTATACCTTTCTAGAACTGTAAGACAATTAATTGTCAGAGCGAGTAATCCTATACCTCGAACTAAACATACGTACACGCCGCACGATGACTTGTTTCCTGCTTTTGTTGATTAATTATTTGTGTCAGAGTCAATGAAGCGTGACCCTCTGGTGTAAAGAGAGCATTCGCAGGAAAATGAGCATTCTGCCTAGTTAGATATATAATTAATGAGTGGGGAGAAGTAGGAGGAGATATGTACTTTTTTCCTTTTCCCTTCTTAGACCGGCCAAGAACGGGAGTAGGATGTCCTGGAACGAATGCAGTACCAGGAGTTGCTCTGGTACTGCATTAGTCTCTCTGTTAGAACAAAGAGACTAATACAGTAACAGGACAACTCCGACACTGCATGCCCATAGTGCAAAATAATGCCAGGAAGTGCTAGTCCCAAGCCTGGAAAAAGGAGAAGGGTGACTTCAACGGCCCTGGTAGCCATAAGGCATAAGCTGTCGTTTAACACTGGAACTACTACGCCAGGATGGGCACAGATCGACAAGGGGTTGCTCATGCATATAATACCCTTGTTTCAGCGCCTATGTGAGGTAACCGATTGGAGCTATATAAATGTTCAGATGCATACGTATTCTGGTTACTACTCCCATGGCACAGTTATGAAAATCCATTTCGTTTTTAGTATTATTGTCATTGATGTTCGTGAATCTCAAATTCTTTTCACAAACCGGTTAATATTTGCGGACACGTTGTTATTCAACATAAACACTGTTAGCAACGTTTCTGTAGCAACCTCCGTTCCTTGTTCAAATAATATCGTTGTCATTTTCTGCGTATGAGATGTCGTCATAATCATTGCATTCATCATCGTCGTCGTCGTCGTCATCATTGTTTTATTAAATGCGCAGACATGTCGACGAACGCAGGAAGCCGGAAACGTACTTGAGCAGAATGCGAAATTAAGAAGAGCTACTCACAAAGATATATATATTTATATACAGAAGCCAATAATGAGATAGGATGAATATATATATTATATATATTATATATATATATATATATTATATGTGTGTCTTCGTTCATCAGATAAAAGTGTCGTCATTAGATTTATGAATAAACATGTTTCCTTCTAATCAGCATCCCGGTCGAAGTCATTCATCATCTATCTGTCTCTGTATCTGCCACAGGCAACACCTAGATCCCTAGATCGCGCCTTCACCTGACGCAGCAGCAGCAGCAGCAGCAGAGGCAGGCAGATGATGACGATTCCATTCGGTCTGGTGTTATGCATGTTTAGCAGATGGATGCCAGATTCTGAGTGCAGCATTCAGCGAACGGGGTTACTCGAGCGGATGATGTAGTCCCGCTGCTTCTTTTGTCTGTCCATCTGTCTTTATATTCGTCAGTCAGTCAGTCAGTCAGTCAGTCAGTCAGTCAGTCTGTCTGTCTGTCTGTCTGTCTGTCTGTCAGTCAGTCAGTCAGTCAGTCTGTCTGTCTGTCTGTCAGTCAGTCAGTCAGTCAGTCAGTCTGTCTGTCTGTCTGTCTGTCTGTCTGTCTGTCTGTCTGTCTGTCTGTCTATGTCTTGCGTATTGGGAACTGAAATTCACTGACCAAGCTTTCGTCTTATGACACCTAACGATCACGGATCGAGTGCAGTTGTAGCCGTATTTATGTAGTGCTTGCTATTTCATTTTTGGCTGGTTAAGGAAGAGGACGAGGACGAGGAGAAGGAGGAGGAGGAGGAGAAGAATAAAAGAAAGAAGAATTGAGAGGATGATGAGAAGGAGGAGTAGGCGGCGGAAGAAAGGGAAAAGTGGAAGAGGAGAAAAAAGAGTAGGGGAGGATGGCGGAAAGAGAGGGAGAAAAGGTAGAGGCTGGAGAGGAATAGTAGGATGAGCAGGAGGAAGAAGAGAAATTCTGAGCAAGAGCCTATTAATGGCGCTCTTTAGACGGACAGGCAGACTGACAAATAGACAGAGGAGGAGGAGGACGAGAAGGAGGAGAACTAGACAAATAGACAGACAGAGAAGGAGACAAATAGACAGACAAATAGACAGACAGACAAGAGTTTTGTCATGGAACAGAAGCAAGCATAATTTGTCTGGACAACACGATGCGAATTTCCTCAACCCGAACATATATAGAGATAGTGAGTGGTCTGTCGTTGTAATTCCTATGGTTGTTGATTTCCTCCTCTCGTCGTCGTCGTCTGATATGCGCAGGTCTCCTTCTGCGTCGTACTATGTGTGCGCCGTTCTATGTGTGCGTCGTGCTGTGTGTGCGTCCTTCTATGCGTGCGTCGTGCTATGTGTGCATCGTGCTATGTGTGCATCGTGCTATGTGTGCGTCGTGCTATGTGTGCGTCGTGCTATGTGTGCGTCGTGCTGTGTGTGCGTCGTGCTATGTGTGCGTCGTGCTATGTGTGCGTCGTGCTATGTGTGCGTCGTGCTATGTGTGCGTCGTGCTGTGTGTGCGTCCTCCTATGCGTGAGTCTTAAGTGTCTGTCTATACGACTGGAGGAAGTTTTTACGTCCAATGTGGATCTGTTGCATGGCACGTCATGCATGTATAGTTGTCTCCGAGGTACATATATATATATACGCAATTGCTTAATTAATTGTATATATATATATGTATATATATGTATATATATGTG
>CAUVYU010000179.1:0-21453 GCA_963556255.1 Allolobophora icterica | reverse complement strand
TACTTCCCACCAAATTTTCTACCCTGGCCATTTCAAGTTTCTTCACAAAACCAACCGTCATTCAAATTTTCAGTCACATCAACACTTCTCTTCCACACAGATTACCTCGGGGCATCACTTCCTACCATATTCCATCAAGAAACATCGAATTTCCCACATTTCTCAAAATTCACGAATCTTAGCTAAAGAACTTAACTGGTGACGACAAACTTTTCGAATCGCTCCAATTCAGTTTTAAGTCTCGGATTCGGATAGAGGGTGAAAATTCCGGAATTTTGAGTACCTACAAGCCATACTTTGCTTCATAAATGAGCACACACTACCCAAAAATGATGGTTTTCATAAATCCGACGTCATCTACATCTTTTAAGATAGATATCCACTTTTTTCGCATAGAACTGGATACCCAGACGTCTTCCCCACCATATGGTGAAAAAAAAATCAAAATCCACTCATACAATTTCAAACTGTGCAAGTTCGAAAACAGGTGCCCCCACCAACCGTCACTTCCGTTTTGGCAGTTTCGCAGCTACAGACTTTTGGAGCACAGAAACGGAAACCTAGCACCATTTGCAACAATCTGGCGTCGAAACCTCGACTACTTCCCACCAAATTTTCTACCCTGGCCATTTCAAGTTTCTTCACAAAACCAACCGTCATTCAAATTTTCAGTCACATCAACACTTCTCTTCCACACAGATTACCTCGGGGCATCACTTCCTACCATATTCCATCAAGAAACATCGAATTTCCCACATTTCTCAAAATTCACGAATCTTAGCTAAAGAACTTAACTGGTGACGACAAACTTTTCGAATCGCTCCAATTCAGTTTTAAGTCTCGGATTCGGATAGAGGGTGAAAATTCCGGAATTTTGAGTACCTACAAGCCATACTTTGCTTCATAAATGAGCACACACTACCCAAAAATGATGGTTTTCATAAATCCGACGTCATCTACATCTTTTAAGATAGATATCCACTTTTTTCGCATAGAACTGGATACCCAGACGTCTTCCCCACCATATGGTGAAAAAAAAATCAAAATCCACTCATACAATTTCAAACTGTGCAAGTTCGAAAACAGGTGCCCCCACCAACCGTCACTTCCGTTTTGGCAGTTTCGCAGCTACAGACTTTTGGAGCACAGAAACGGAAACCTAGCACCATTTGCAACAATCTGGCGTCGAAACCTCGACTACTTCCCACCAAATTTTCTACCCTGGCCATTTCAAGTTTCTTCACAAAACCAACCGTCATTCAAATTTTCAGTCACATCAACACTTCTCTTCCACACAGATTACCTCGGGGCATCACTTCCTACCATATTCCATCAAGAAACATCGAATTTCCCACATTTCTCAAAATTCACGAATCTTAGCTAAAGAACTTAACTGGTGACGACAAACTTTTCGAATCGCTCCAATTCAGTTTTAAGTCTCGGATTCGGATAGAGGGTGAAAATTCCGGAATTTTGAGTACCTACAAGCCATACTTTGCTTCATAAATGAGCACACACTACCCAAAAATGATGGTTTTCATAAATCCGACGTCATCTACATCTTTTAAGATAGATATCCACTTTTTTCGCATAGAACTGGATACCCAGACGTCTTCCCCACCATATGGTGAAAAAAAAATCAAAATCCACTCATACAATTTCAAACTGTGCAAGTTCGAAAACAGGTGCCCCCACCAACCGTCACTTCCGTTTTGGCAGTTTCGCAGCTACAGACTTTTGGAGCACAGAAACGGAAAACCTAGCACCATTTGCAACAATCTGGCGTCGAAACCTCGACTACTTCCCACCAAATTTTCTACCCTGGCCATTTCAAGTTTCTTCACAAAACCAACCGTCATTCAAATTTTCAGTCACATCAACACTTCTCTTCCACACAGATTACCTCGGGGCATCACTTCCTACCATATTCCATCAAGAAACATCGAATTTCCCACATTTCTCAAAATTCACGAATCTTAGCTAAAGAACTTAACTGGTGACGACAAACTTTTCGAATCGCTCCAATTCAGTTTTAAGTCTCGGATTCGGATAGAGGGTGAAAATTCCGGAATTTTGAGTACCTACAAGCCATACTTTGCTTCATAAATGAGCACACACTACCCAAAAATGATGGTTTTCATAAATCCGACGTCATCTACATCTTTTAAGATAGATATCCACTTTTTTCGCATAGAACTGGATACCCAGACGTCTTCCCCACCATATGGTGAAAAAAAAATCAAAATCCACTCATACAATTTCAAACTGTGCAAGTTCGAAAACAGGTGCCCCCACCAACCGTCACTTCCGTTTTGGCAGTTTCGCAGCTACAGACTTTTGGAGCACAGAAACGGAAACCTAGCACCATTTGCAACAATCTGGCGTCGAAACCTCGACTACTTCCCACCAAATTTTCTACCCTGGCCATTTCAAGTTTCTTCACAAAACCAACCGTCATTCAAATTTTCAGTCACATCAACACTTCTCTTCCACACAGATTACCTCGGGGCATCACTTCCTACCATATTCCATCAAGAAACATCGAATTTCCCACATTTCTCAAAATTCACGAATCTTAGCTAAAGAACTTAACTGGTGACGACAAACTTTTCGAATCGCTCCAATTCAGTTTTAAGTCTCGGATTCGGATAGAGGGTGAAAATTCCGGAATTTTGAGTACCTACAAGCCATACTTTGCTTCATAAATGAGCACACACTACCCAAAAATGATGGTTTTCATAAATCCGACGTCATCTACATCTTTTAAGATAGATATCCACTTTTTTCGCATAGAACTGGATACCCAGACGTCTTCCCCACCATATGGTGAAAAAAAAATCAAATCCACTCATACAATTTCAAACTGTGCAAGTTCGAAAACAGGTGCCCCCACCAACCGTCACTTCCGTTTTGGCAGTTTCGCAGCTACAGACTTTTGGAGCACAGAAACGGAAACCTAGCACCATTTGCAACAATCTGGCGTCGAAACCTCGACTACTTCCCACCAAATTTTCTACCCTGGCCATTTCAAGTTTCTTCACAAAACCAACCGTCATTCAAATTTTCAGTCACATCAACACTTCTCTTCCACACAGATTACCTCGGGGCATCACTTCCTACCATATTCCATCAAGAAACATCGAATTTCCCACATTTCTCAAAATTCACGAATCTTAGCTAAAGAACTTAACTGGTGACGACAAACTTTTCGAATCGCTCCAATTCAGTTTTAAGTCTCGGATTCGGATAGAGGGTGAAAATTCCGGAATTTTGAGTACCTACAAGCCATACTTTGCTTCATAAATGAGCACACACTACCCAAAAATGATGGTTTTCATAAATCCGACGTCATCTACATCTTTTAAGATAGATATCCACTTTTTTCGCATAGAACTGGATACCCAGACGTCTTCCCCACCATATGGTGAAAAAAAAATCAAAATCCACTCATACAATTTCAAACTGTGCAAGTTCGAAAACAGGTGCCCCCACCAACCGTCACTTCCGTTTTGGCAGTTTCGCAGCTACAGACTTTTGGAGCACAGAAACGGAAACCTAGCACCATTTGCAACAATCTGGCGTCGAAACCTCGACTACTTCCCACCAAATTTTCTACCCTGGCCATTTCAAGTTTCTTCACAAAACCAACCGTCATTCAAATTTTCAGTCACATCAACACTTCTCTTCCACACAGATTACCTCGGGGCATCACTTCCTACCATATTCCATCAAGAAACATCGAATTTCCCACATTTCTCAAAATTCACGAATCTTAGCTAAAGAACTTAACTGGTGACGACAAACTTTTCGAATCGCTCCAATTCAGTTTTAAGTCTCGGATTCGGATAGAGGGTGAAAATTCCGGAATTTTGAGTACCTACAAGCCATACTTTGCTTCATAAATGAGCACACACTACCCAAAAATGATGGTTTTCATAAATCCGACGTCATCTACATCTTTTAAGATAGATATCCACTTTTTTCGCATAGAACTGGATACCCAGACGTCTTCCCCACCATATGGTGAAAAAAAAATCAAAATCCACTCATACAATTTCAAACTGTGCAAGTTCGAAAACAGGTGCCCCCACCAACCGTCACTTCCGTTTTGGCAGTTTCGCAGCTACAGACTTTTGGAGCACAGAAACGGAAACCTAGCACCATTTGCAACAATCTGGCGTCGAAACCTCGACTACTTCCCACCAAATTTTCTACCCTGGCCATTTCAAGTTTCTTCACAAAACCAACCGTCATTCAAATTTTCAGTCACATCAACACTTCTCTTCCACACAGATTACCTCGGGGCATCACTTCCTACCATATTCCATCAAGAAACATCGAATTTCCCACATTTCTCAAAATTCACGAATCTTAGCTAAAGAACTTAACTGGTGACGACAAACTTTTCGAATCGCTCCAATTCAGTTTTAAGTCTCGGATTCGGATAGAGGGTGAAAATTCCGGAATTTTGAGTACCTACAAGCCATACTTTGCTTCATAAATGAGCACACACTACCCAAAAATGATGGTTTTCATAAATCCGACGTCATCTACATCTTTTAAGATAGATATCCACTTTTTTCGCATAGAACTGGATACCCAGACGTCTTCCCCACCATATGGTGAAAAAAAAATCAAAATCCACTCATACAATTTCAAACTGTGCAAGTTCGAAAACAGGTGCCCCCACCAACCGTCACTTCCGTTTTGGCAGTTTCGCAGCTACAGACTTTTGGAGCACAGAAACGGAAACCTAGCACCATTTGCAACAATCTGGCGTCGAAACCTCGACTACTTCCCACCAAATTTTCTACCCTGGCCATTTCAAGTTTCTTCACAAAACCAACCGTCATTCAAATTTTCAGTCACATCAACACTTCTCTTCCACACAGATTACCTCGGGGCATCACTTCCTACCATATTCCATCAAGAAACATCGAATTTCCCACATTTCTCAAAATTCACGAATCTTAGCTAAAGAACTTAACTGGTGACGACAAACTTTTCGAATCGCTCCAATTCAGTTTTAAGTCTCGGATTCGGATAGAGGGTGAAAATTCCGGAATTTTGAGTACCTACAAGCCATACTTTGCTTCATAAATGAGCACACACTACCCAAAAATGATGGTTTTCATAAATCCGACGTCATCTACATCTTTTAAGATAGATATCCACTTTTTTCGCATAGAACTGGATACCCAGACGTCTTCCCCACCATATGGTGAAAAAAAAATCAAAATCCACTCATACAATTTCAAACTGTGCAAGTTCGAAAACAGGTGCCCCCACCAACCGTCACTTCCGTTTTGGCAGTTTCGCAGCTACAGACTTTTGGAGCACAGAAACGGAAACCTAGCACCATTTGCAACAATCTGGCGTCGAAACCTCGACTACTTCCCACCAAATTTTCTACCCTGGCCATTTCAAGTTTCTTCACAAAACCAACCGTCATTCAAATTTTCAGTCACATCAACACTTCTCTTCCACACAGATTACCTCGGGGCATCACTTCCTACCATATTCCATCAAGAAACATCGAATTTCCCACATTTCTCAAAATTCACGAATCTTAGCTAAAGAACTTAACTGGTGACGACAAACTTTTCGAATCGCTCCAATTCAGTTTTAAGTCTCGGATTCGGATAGAGGGTGAAAATTCCGGAATTTTGAGTACCTACAAGCCATACTTTGCTTCATAAATGAGCACACACTACCCAAAAATGATGGTTTTCATAAATCCGACGTCATCTACATCTTTTAAGATAGATATCCACTTTTTTCGCATAGAACTGGATACCCAGACGTCTTCCCCACCATATGGTGAAAAAAAAATCAAAATCCACTCATACAATTTCAAACTGTGCAAGTTCGAAAACAGGTGCCCCCACCAACCGTCACTTCCGTTTTGGCAGTTTCGCAGCTACAGACTTTTGGAGCACAGAAACGGAAACCTAGCACCATTTGCAACAATCTGGCGTCGAAACCTCGACTACTTCCCACCAAATTTTCTACCCTGGCCATTTCAAGTTTCTTCACAAAACCAACCGTCATTCAAATTTTCAGTCACATCAACACTTCTCTTCCACACAGATTACCTCGGGGCATCACTTCCTACCATATTCCATCAAGAAACATCGAATTTCCCACATTTCTCAAAATTCACGAATCTTAGCTAAAGAACTTAACTGGTGACGACAAACTTTTCGAATCGCTCCAATTCAGTTTTAAGTCTCGGATTCGGATAGAGGGTGAAAATTCCGGAATTTTGAGTACCTACAAGCCATACTTTGCTTCATAAATGAGCACACACTACCCAAAAATGATGGTTTTCATAAATCCGACGTCATCTACATCTTTTAAGATAGATATCCACTTTTTTCGCATAGAACTGGATACCCAGACGTCTTCCCCACCATATGGTGAAAAAAAAATCAAAATCCACTCATACAATTTCAAACTGTGCAAGTTCGAAAACAGGTGCCCCCACCAACCGTCACTTCCGTTTTGGCAGTTTCGCAGCTACAGACTTTTGGAGCACAGAAACGGAAACCTAGCACCATTTGCAACAATCTGGCGTCGAAACCTCGACTACTTCCCACCAAATTTTCTACCCTGGCCATTTCAAGTTTCTTCACAAAACCAACCGTCATTCAAATTTTCAGTCACATCAACACTTCTCTTCCACACAGATTACCTCGGGGCATCACTTCCTACCATATTCCATCAAGAAACATCGAATTTCCCACATTTCTCAAAATTCACGAATCTTAGCTAAAGAACTTAACTGGTGACGACAAACTTTTCGAATCGCTCCAATTCAGTTTTAAGTCTCGGATTCGGATAGAGGGTGAAAATTCCGGAATTTTGAGTACCTACAAGCCATACTTTGCTTCATAAATGAGCACACACTACCCAAAAATGATGGTTTTCATAAATCCGACGTCATCTACATCTTTTAAGATAGATATCCACTTTTTTCGCATAGAACTGGATACCCAGACGTCTTCCCCACCATATGGTGAAAAAAAAATCAAAATCCACTCATACAATTTCAAACTGTGCAAGTTCGAAAACAGGTGCCCCCACCAACCGTCACTTCCGTTTTGGCAGTTTCGCAGCTACAGACTTTTGGAGCACAGAAACGGAAACCTAGCACCATTTGCAACAATCTGGCGTCGAAACCTCGACTACTTCCCACCAAATTTTCTACCCTGGCCATTTCAAGTTTCTTCACAAAACCAACCGTCATTCAAATTTTCAGTCACATCAACACTTCTCTTCCACACAGATTACCTCGGGGCATCACTTCCTACCATATTCCATCAAGAAACATCGAATTTCCCACATTTCTCAAAATTCACGAATCTTAGCTAAAGAACTTAACTGGTGACGACAAACTTTTCGAATCGCTCCAATTCAGTTTTAAGTCTCGGATTCGGATAGAGGGTGAAAATTCCGGAATTTTGAGTACCTACAAGCCATACTTTGCTTCATAAATGAGCACACACTACCCAAAAATGATGGTTTTCATAAATCCGACGTCATCTACATCTTTTAAGATAGATATCCACTTTTTTCGCATAGAACTGGATACCCAGACGTCTTCCCCACCATATGGTGAAAAAAAAATCAAAATCCACTCATACAATTTCAAACTGTGCAAGTTCGAAAACAGGTGCCCCCACCAACCGTCACTTCCGTTTTGGCAGTTTCGCAGCTACAGACTTTTGGAGCACAGAAACGGAAACCTAGCACCATTTGCAACAATCTGGCGTCGAAACCTCGACTACTTCCCACCAAATTTTCTACCCTGGCCATTTCAAGTTTCTTCACAAAACCAACCGTCATTCAAATTTTCAGTCACATCAACACTTCTCTTCCACACAGATTACCTCGGGGCATCACTTCCTACCATATTCCATCAAGAAACATCGAATTTCCCACATTTCTCAAAATTCACGAATCTTAGCTAAAGAACTTAACTGGTGACGACAAACTTTTCGAATCGCTCCAATTCAGTTTTAAGTCTCGGATTCGGATAGAGGGTGAAAATTCCGGAATTTTGAGTACCTACAAGCCATACTTTGCTTCATAAATGAGCACACACTACCCAAAAATGATGGTTTTCATAAATCCGACGTCATCTACATCTTTTAAGATAGATATCCACTTTTTTCGCATAGAACTGGATACCCAGACGTCTTCCCCACCATATGGTGAAAAAAAAATCAAAATCCACTCATACAATTTCAAACTGTGCAAGTTCGAAAACAGGTGCCCCCACCAACCGTCACTTCCGTTTTGGCAGTTTCGCAGCTACAGACTTTTGGAGCACAGAAACGGAAACCTAGCACCATTTGCAACAATCTGGCGTCGAAACCTCGACTACTTCCCACCAAATTTTCTACCCTGGCCATTTCAAGTTTCTTCACAAAACCAACCGTCATTCAAATTTTCAGTCACATCAACACTTCTCTTCCACACAGATTACCTCGGGGCATCACTTCCTACCATATTCCATCAAGAAACATCGAATTTCCCACATTTCTCAAAATTCACGAATCTTAGCTAAAGAACTTAACTGGTGACGACAAACTTTTCGAATCGCTCCAATTCAGTTTTAAGTCTCGGATTCGGATAGAGGGTGAAAATTCCGGAATTTTGAGTACCTACAAGCCATACTTTGCTTCATAAATGAGCACACACTACCCAAAAATGATGGTTTTCATAAATCCGACGTCATCTACATCTTTTAAGATAGATATCCACTTTTTTCGCATAGAACTGGATACCCAGACGTCTTCCCCACCATATGGTGAAAAAAAAATCAAAATCCACTCATACAATTTCAAACTGTGCAAGTTCGAAAACAGGTGCCCCCACCAACCGTCACTTCCGTTTTGGCAGTTTCGCAGCTACAGACTTTTGGAGCACAGAAACGGAAACCTAGCACCATTTGCAACAATCTGGCGTCGAAACCTCGACTACTTCCCACCAAATTTTCTACCCTGGCCATTTCAAGTTTCTTCACAAAACCAACCGTCATTCAAATTTTCAGTCACATCAACACTTCTCTTCCACACAGATTACCTCGGGGCATCACTTCCTACCATATTCCATCAAGAAACATCGAATTTCCCACATTTCTCAAAATTCACGAATCTTAGCTAAAGAACTTAACTGGTGACGACAAACTTTTCGAATCGCTCCAATTCAGTTTTAAGTCTCGGATTCGGATAGAGGGTGAAAATTCCGGAATTTTGAGTACCTACAAGCCATACTTTGCTTCATAAATGAGCACACACTACCCAAAAATGATGGTTTTCATAAATCCGACGTCATCTACATCTTTTAAGATAGATATCCACTTTTTTCGCATAGAACTGGATACCCAGACGTCTTCCCCACCATATGGTGAAAAAAAAATCAAAATCCACTCATACAATTTCAAACTGTGCAAGTTCGAACAGGTGCCCCCACCAACCGTCACTTCCGTTTTGGCAGTTTCGCAGCTACAGACTTTTGGAGCACAGAAACGGAAACCTAGCACCATTTGCAACAATCTGGCGTCGAAACCTCGACTACTTCCCACCAAATTTTCTACCCTGGCCATTTCAAGTTTCTTCACAAAACCAACCGTCATTCAAATTTTCAGTCACATCAACACTTCTCTTCCACACAGATTACCTCGGGGCATCACTTCCTACCATATTCCATCAAGAAACATCGAATTTCCCACATTTCTCAAAATTCACGAATCTTAGCTAAAGAACTTAACTGGTGACGACAAACTTTTCGAATCGCTCCAATTCAGTTTTAAGTCTCGGATTCGGATAGAGGGTGAAAATTCCGGAATTTTGAGTACCTACAAGCCATACTTTGCTTCATAAATGAGCACACACACTACCCAAAAATGATGGTTTTCATAAATCCGACGTCATCTACATCTTTTAAGATAGATATCCACTTTTTTCGCATAGAACTGGATACCCAGACGTCTTCCCCACCATATGGTGAAAAAAAAATCAAAATCCACTCATACAATTTCAAACTGTGCAAGTTCGAAAACAGGTGCCCCCACCAACCGTCACTTCCGTTTTGGCAGTTTCGCAGCTACAGACTTTTGGAGCACAGAAACGGAAACCTAGCACCATTTGCAACAATCTGGCGTCGAAACCTCGACTACTTCCCACCAAATTTTCTACCCTGGCCATTTCAAGTTTCTTCACAAAACCAACCGTCATTCAAATTTTCAGTCACATCAACACTTCTCTTCCACACAGATTACCTCGGGGCATCACTTCCTACCATATTCCATCAAGAAACATCGAATTTCCCACATTTCTCAAAATTCACGAATCTTAGCTAAAGAACTTAACTGGTGACGACAAACTTTTCGAATCGCTCCAATTCAGTTTTAAGTCTCGGATTCGGATAGAGGGTGAAAATTCCGGAATTTTGAGTACCTACAAGCCATACTTTGCTTCATAAATGAGCACACACTACCCAAAAATGATGGTTTTCATAAATCCGACGTCATCTACATCTTTTAAGATAGATATCCACTTTTTTCGCATAGAACTGGATACCCAGACGTCTTCCCCACCATATGGTGAAAAAAAAATCAAAATCCACTCATACAATTTCAAACTGTGCAAGTTCGAAAACAGGTGCCCCCACCAACCGTCACTTCCGTTTTGGCAGTTTCGCAGCTACAGACTTTTGGAGCACAGAAACGGAAACCTAGCACCATTTGCAACAATCTGGCGTCGAAACCTCGACTACTTCCCACCAAATTTTCTACCCTGGCCATTTCAAGTTTCTTCACAAAACCAACCGTCATTCAAATTTTCAGTCACATCAACACTTCTCTTCCACACAGATTACCTCGGGGCATCACTTCCTACCATATTCCATCAAGAAACATCGAATTTCCCACATTTCTCAAAATTCACGAATCTTAGCTAAAGAACTTAACTGGTGACGACAAACTTTTCGAATCGCTCCAATTCAGTTTTAAGTCTCGGATTCGGATAGAGGGTGAAAATTCCGGAATTTTGAGTACCTACAAGCCATACTTTGCTTCATAAATGAGCACACACTACCCAAAAATGATGGTTTTCATAAATCCGACGTCATCTACATCTTTTAAGATAGATATCCACTTTTTTCGCATAGAACTGGATACCCAGACGTCTTCCCCACCATATGGTGAAAAAAAAATCAAAATCCACTCATACAATTTCAAACTGTGCAAGTTCGAAAACAGGTGCCCCCACCAACCGTCACTTCCGTTTTGGCAGTTTCGCAGCTACAGACTTTTGGAGCACAGAAACGGAAACCTAGCACCATTTGCAACAATCTGGCGTCGAAACCTCGACTACTTCCCACCAAATTTTCTACCCTGGCCATTTCAAGTTTCTTCACAAAACCAACCGTCATTCAAATTTTCAGTCACATCAACACTTCTCTTCCACACAGATTACCTCGGGGCATCACTTCCTACCATATTCCATCAAGAAACATCGAATTTCCCACATTTCTCAAAATTCACGAATCTTAGCTAAAGAACTTAACTGGTGACGACAAACTTTTCGAATCGCTCCAATTCAGTTTTAAGTCTCGGATTCGGATAGAGGGTGAAAATTCCGGAATTTTGAGTACCTACAAGCCATACTTTGCTTCATAAATGAGCACACACTACCCAAAAATGATGGTTTTCATAAATCCGACGTCATCTACATCTTTTAAGATAGATATCCACTTTTTTCGCATAGAACTGGATACCCAGACGTCTTCCCCACCATATGGTGAAAAAAAAATCAAAATCCACTCATACAATTTCAAACTGTGCAAGTTCGAAAACAGGTGCCCCCACCAACCGTCACTTCCGTTTTGGCAGTTTCGCAGCTACAGACTTTTGGAGCACAGAAACGGAAACCTAGCACCATTTGCAACAATCTGGCGTCGAAACCTCGACTACTTCCCACCAAATTTTCTACCCTGGCCATTTCAAGTTTCTTCACAAAACCAACCGTCATTCAAATTTTCAGTCACATCAACACTTCTCTTCCACACAGATTACCTCGGGGCATCACTTCCTACCATATTCCATCAAGAAACATCGAATTTCCCACATTTCTCAAAATTCACGAATCTTAGCTAAAGAACTTAACTGGTGACGACAAACTTTTCGAATCGCTCCAATTCAGTTTTAAGTCTCGGATTCGGATAGAGGGTGAAAATTCCGGAATTTTGAGTACCTACAAGCCATACTTTGCTTCATAAATGAGCACACACTACCCAAAAATGATGGTTTTCATAAATCCGACGTCATCTACATCTTTTAAGATAGATATCCACTTTTTTCGCATAGAACTGGATACCCAGACGTCTTCCCCACCATATGGTGAAAAAAAAATCAAAATCCACTCATACAATTTCAAACTGTGCAAGTTCGAAAACAGGTGCCCCCACCAACCGTCACTTCCGTTTTGGCAGTTTCGCAGCTACAGACTTTTGGAGCACAGAAACGGAAACCTAGCACCATTTGCAACAATCTGGCGTCGAAACCTCGACTACTTCCCACCAAATTTTCTACCCTGGCCATTTCAAGTTTCTTCACAAAACCAACCGTCATTCAAATTTTCAGTCACATCAACACTTCTCTTCCACACAGATTACCTCGGGGCATCACTTCCTACCATATTCCATCAAGAAACATCGAATTTCCCACATTTCTCAAAATTCACGAATCTTAGCTAAAGAACTTAACTGGTGACGACAAACTTTTCGAATCGCTCCAATTCAGTTTTAAGTCTCGGATTCGGATAGAGGGTGAAAATTCCGGAATTTTGAGTACCTACAAGCCATACTTTGCTTCATAAATGAGCACACACTACCCAAAAATGATGGTTTTCATAAATCCGACGTCATCTACATCTTTTAAGATAGATATCCACTTTTTTCGCATAGAACTGGATACCCAGACGTCTTCCCCACCATATGGTGAAAAAAAAATCAAAATCCACTCATACAATTTCAAACTGTGCAAGTTCGAAAACAGGTGCCCCCACCAACCGTCACTTCCGTTTTGGCAGTTTCGCAGCTACAGACTTTTGGAGCACAGAAACGGAAACCTAGCACCATTTGCAACAATCTGGCGTCGAAACCTCGACTACTTCCCACCAAATTTTCTACCCTGGCCATTTCAAGTTTCTTCACAAAACCAACCGTCATTCAAATTTTCAGTCACATCAACACTTCTCTTCCACACAGATTACCTCGGGGCATCACTTCCTACCATATTCCATCAAGAAACATCGAATTTCCCACATTTCTCAAAATTCACGAATCTTAGCTAAAGAACTTAACTGGTGACGACAAACTTTTCGAATCGCTCCAATTCAGTTTTAAGTCTCGGATTCGGATAGAGGGTGAAAATTCCGGAATTTTGAGTACCTACAAGCCATACTTTGCTTCATAAATGAGCACACACTACCCAAATATGATGGTTTTCATAAATCCGACGTCATCTACATCTTTTAAGATAGATATCCACTTTTTTCGCATAGAACTGGATACCCAGACGTCTTCCCCACCATATGGTGAAAAAAAAATCAAAATCCACTCATACAATTTCAAACTGTGCAAGTTCGAAAACAGGTGCCCCCACCAACCGTCACTTCCGTTTTGGCAGTTTCGCAGCTACAGACTTTTGGAGCACAGAAACGGAAACCTAGCACCATTTGCAACAATCTGGCGTCGAAACCTCGACTACTTCCCACCAAATTTTCTACCCTGGCCATTTCAAGTTTCTTCACAAAACCAACCGTCATTCAAATTTTCAGTCACATCAACACTTCTCTTCCACACAGATTACCTCGGGGCATCACTTCCTACCATATTCCATCAAGAAACATCGAATTTCCCACATTTCTCAAAATTCACGAATCTTAGCTAAAGAACTTAACTGGTGACGACAAACTTTTCGAATCGCTCCAATTCAGTTTTAAGTCTCGGATTCGGATAGAGGGTGAAAATTCCGGAATTTTGAGTACCTACAAGCCATACTTTGCTTCATAAATGAGCACACACTACCCAAAAATGATGGTTTTCATAAATCCGACGTCATCTACATCTTTTAAGATAGATATCCACTTTTTTCGCATAGAACTGGATACCCAGACGTCTTCCCCACCATATGGTGAAAAAAAAATCAAAATCCACTCATACAATTTCAAACTGTGCAAGTTCGAAAACAGGTGCCCCCACCAACCGTCACTTCCGTTTTGGCAGTTTCGCAGCTACAGACTTTTGGAGCACAGAAACGGAAACCTAGCACCATTTGCAACAATCTGGCGTCGAAACCTCGACTACTTCCCACCAAATTTTCTACCCTGGCCATTTCAAGTTTCTTCACAAAACCAACCGTCATTCAAATTTTCAGTCACATCAACACTTCTCTTCCACACAGATTACCTCGGGGCATCACTTCCTACCATATTCCATCAAGAAACATCGAATTTCCCACATTTCTCAAAATTCACGAATCTTAGCTAAAGAACTTAACTGGTGACGACAAACTTTTCGAATCGCTCCAATTCAGTTTTAAGTCTCGGATTCGGATAGAGGGTGAAAATTCCGGAATTTTGAGTACCTACAAGCCATACTTTGCTTCATAAATGAGCACACACTACCCAAAAATGATGGTTTTCATAAATCCGACGTCATCTACATCTTTTAAGATAGATATCCACTTTTTTCGCATAGAACTGGATACCCAGACGTCTTCCCCACCATATGGTGAAAAAAAAATCAAAATCCACTCATACAATTTCAAACTGTGCAAGTTCGAAAACAGGTGCCCCCACCAACCGTCACTTCCGTTTTGGCAGTTTCGCAGCTACAGACTTTTGGAGCACAGAAACGGAAACCTAGCACCATTTGCAACAATCTGGCGTCGAAACCTCGACTACTTCCCACCAAATTTTCTACCCTGGCCATTTCAAGTTTCTTCACAAAACCAACCGTCATTCAAATTTTCAGTCACATCAACACTTCTCTTCCACACAGATTACCTCGGGGCATCACTTCCTACCATATTCCATCAAGAAACATCGAATTTCCCACATTTCTCAAAATTCACGAATCTTAGCTAAAGAACTTAACTGGTGACGACAAACTTTTCGAATCGCTCCAATTCAGTTTTAAGTCTCGGATTCGGATAGAGGGTGAAAATTCCGGAATTTTGAGTACCTACAAGCCATACTTTGCTTCATAAATGAGCACACACTACCCAAAAATGATGGTTTTCATAAATCCGACGTCATCTACATCTTTTAAGATAGATATCCACTTTTTTCGCATAGAACTGGATACCCAGACGTCTTCCCCACCATATGGTGAAAAAAAAATCAAAATCCACTCATACAATTTCAAACTGTGCAAGTTCGAAAACAGGTGCCCCCACCAACCGTCACTTCCGTTTTGGCAGTTTCGCAGCTACAGACTTTTGGAGCACAGAAACGGAAACCTAGCACCATTTGCAACAATCTGGCGTCGAAACCTCGACTACTTCCCACCAAATTTTCTACCCTGGCCATTTCAAGTTTCTTCACAAAACCAACCGTCATTCAAATTTTCAGTCACATCAACACTTCTCTTCCACACAGATTACCTCGGGGCATCACTTCCTACCATATTCCATCAAGAAACATCGAATTTCCCACATTTCTCAAAATTCACGAATCTTAGCTAAAGAACTTAACTGGTGACGACAAACTTTTCGAATCGCTCCAATTCAGTTTTAAGTCTCGGATTCGGATAGAGGGTGAAAATTCCGGAATTTTGAGTACCTACAAGCCATACTTTGCTTCATAAATGAGCACACACTACCCAAAAATGATGGTTTTCATAAATCCGACGTCATCTACATCTTTTAAGATAGATATCCACTTTTTTCGCATAGAACTGGATACCCAGACGTCTTCCCCACCATATGGTGAAAAAAAAATCAAAATCCACTCATACAATTTCAAACTGTGCAAGTTCGAAAACAGGTGCCCCCACCAACCGTCACTTCCGTTTTGGCAGTTTCGCAGCTACAGACTTTTGGAGCACAGAAACGGAAACCTAGCACCATTTGCAACAATCTGGCGTCGAAACCTCGACTACTTCCCACCAAATTTTCTACCCTGGCCATTTCAAGTTTCTTCACAAAACCAACCGTCATTCAAATTTTCAGTCACATCAACACTTCTCTTCCACACAGATTACCTCGGGGCATCACTTCCTACCATATTCCATCAAGAAACATCGAATTTCCCACATTTCTCAAAATTCACGAATCTTAGCTAAAGAACTTAACTGGTGACGACAAACTTTTCGAATCGCTCCAATTCAGTTTTAAGTCTCGGATTCGGATAGAGGGTGAAAATTCCGGAATTTTGAGTACCTACAAGCCATACTTTGCTTCATAAATGAGCACACACTACCCAAAAATGATGGTTTTCATAAATCCGACGTCATCTACATCTTTTAAGATAGATATCCACTTTTTTCGCATAGAACTGGATACCCAGACGTCTTCCCCACCATATGGTGAAAAAAAAATCAAAATCCACTCATACAATTTCAAACTGTGCAAGTTCGAAAACAGGTGCCCCCACCAACCGTCACTTCCGTTTTGGCAGTTTCGCAGCTACAGACTTTTGGAGCACAGAAACGGAAACCTAGCACCATTTGCAACAATCTGGCGTCGAAACCTCGACTACTTCCCACCAAATTTTCTACCCTGGCCATTTCAAGTTTCTTCACAAAACCAACCGTCATTCAAATTTTCAGTCACATCAACACTTCTCTTCCACACAGATTACCTCGGGGCATCACTTCCTACCATATTCCATCAAGAAACATCGAATTTCCCACATTTCTCAAAATTCACGAATCTTAGCTAAAGAACTTAACTGGTGACGACAAACTTTTCGAATCGCTCCAATTCAGTTTTAAGTCTCGGATTCGGATAGAGGGTGAAAATTCCGGAATTTTGAGTACCTACAAGCCATACTTTGCTTCATAAATGAGCACACACTACCCAAAAATGATGGTTTTCATAAATCCGACGTCATCTACATCTTTTAAGATAGATATCCACTTTTTTCGCATAGAACTGGATACCCAGACGTCTTCCCCACCATATGGTGAAAAAAAAATCAAAATCCACTCATACAATTTCAAACTGTGCAAGTTCGAAAACAGGTGCCCCCACCAACCGTCACTTCCGTTTTGGCAGTTTCGCAGCTACAGACTTTTGGAGCACAGAAACGGAAACCTAGCACCATTTGCAACAATCTGGCGTCGAAACCTCGACTACTTCCCACCAAATTTTCTACCCTGGCCATTTCAAGTTTCTTCACAAAACCAACCGTCATTCAAATTTTCAGTCACATCAACACTTCTCTTCCACACAGATTACCTCGGGGCATCACTTCCTACCATATTCCATCAAGAAACATCGAATTTCCCACATTTCTCAAAATTCACGAATCTTAGCTAAAGAACTTAACTGGTGACGACAAACTTTTCGAATCGCTCCAATTCAGTTTTAAGTCTCGGATTCGGATAGAGGGTGAAAATTCCGGAATTTTGAGTACCTACAAGCCATACTTTGCTTCATAAATGAGCACACACTACCCAAAAATGATGGTTTTCATAAATCCGACGTCATCTACATCTTTTAAGATAGATATCCACTTTTTTCGCATAGAACTGGATACCCAGACGTCTTCCCCACCATATGGTGAAAAAAAAATCAAAATCCACTCATACAATTTCAAACTGTGCAAGTTCGAAAACAGGTGCCCCCACCAACCGTCACTTCCGTTTTGGCAGTTTCGCAGCTACAGACTTTTGGAGCACAGAAACGGAAACCTAGCACCATTTGCAACAATCTGGCGTCGAAACCTCGACTACTTCCCACCAAATTTTCTACCCTGGCCATTTCAAGTTTCTTCACAAAACCAACCGTCATTCAAATTTTCAGTCACATCAACACTTCTCTTCCACACAGATTACCTCGGGGCATCACTTCCTACCATATTCCATCAAGAAACATCGAATTTCCCACATTTCTCAAAATTCACGAATCTTAGCTAAAGAACTTAACTGGTGACGACAAACTTTTCGAATCGCTCCAATTCAGTTTTAAGTCTCGGATTCGGATAGAGGGTGAAAATTCCGGAATTTTGAGTACCTACAAGCCATACTTTGCTTCATAAATGAGCACACACTACCCAAAAATGATGGTTTTCATAAATCCGACGTCATCTACATCTTTTAAGATAGATATCCACTTTTTTCGCATAGAACTGGATACCCAGACGTCTTCCCCACCATATGGTGAAAAAAAAATCAAAATCCACTCATACAATTTCAAACTGTGCAAGTTCGAAAACAGGTGCCCCCACCAACCGTCACTTCCGTTTTGGCAGTTTCGCAGCTACAGACTTTTGGAGCACAGAAACGGAAACCTAGCACCATTTGCAACAATCTGGCGTCGAAACCTCGACTACTTCCCACCAAATTTTCTACCCTGGCCATTTCAAGTTTCTTCACAAAACCAACCGTCATTCAAATTTTCAGTCACATCAACACTTCTCTTCCACACAGATTACCTCGGGGCATCACTTCCTACCATATTCCATCAAGAAACATCGAATTTCCCACATTTCTCAAAATTCACGAATCTTAGCTAAAGAACTTAACTGGTGACGACAAACTTTTCGAATCGCTCCAATTCAGTTTTAAGTCTCGGATTCGGATAGAGGGTGAAAATTCCGGAATTTTGAGTACCTACAAGCCATACTTTGCTTCATAAATGAGCACACACTACCCAAAAATGATGGTTTTCATAAATCCGACGTCATCTACATCTTTTAAGATAGATATCCACTTTTTTCGCATAGAACTGGATACCCAGACGTCTTCCCCACCATATGGTGAAAAAAAAATCAAAATCCACTCATACAATTTCAAACTGTGCAAGTTCGAAAACAGGTGCCCCCACCAACCGTCACTTCCGTTTTGGCAGTTTCGCAGCTACAGACTTTTGGAGCACAGAAACGGAAACCTAGCACCATTTGCAACAATCTGGCGTCGAAACCTCGACTACTTCCCACCAAATTTTCTACCCTGGCCATTTCAAGTTTCTTCACAAAACCAACCGTCATTCAAATTTTCAGTCACATCAACACTTCTCTTCCACACAGATTACCTCGGGGCATCACTTCCTACCATATTCCATCAAGAAACATCGAATTTCCCACATTTCTCAAAATTCACGAATCTTAGCTAAAGAACTTAACTGGTGACGACAAACTTTTCGAATCGCTCCAATTCAGTTTTAAGTCTCGGATTCGGATAGAGGGTGAAAATTCCGGAATTTTGAGTACCTACAAGCCATACTTTGCTTCATAAATGAGCACACACTACCCAAAAATGATGGTTTTCATAAATCCGACGTCATCTACATCTTTTAAGATAGATATCCACTTTTTTCGCATAGAACTGGATACCCAGACGTCTTCCCCACCATATGGTGAAAAAAAAATCAAAATCCACTCATACAATTTCAAACTGTGCAAGTTCGAAAACAGGTGCCCCCACCAACCGTCACTTCCGTTTTGGCAGTTTCGCAGCTACAGACTTTTGGAGCACAGAAACGGAAACCTAGCACCATTTGCAACAATCTGGCGTCGAAACCTCGACTACTTCCCACCAAATTTTCTACCCTGGCCATTTCAAGTTTCTTCACAAAACCAACCGTCATTCAAATTTTCAGTCACATCAACACTTCTCTTCCACACAGATTACCTCGGGGCATCACTTCCTACCATATTCCATCAAGAAACATCGAATTTCCCACATTTCTCAAAATTCACGAATCTTAGCTAAAGAACTTAACTGGTGACGACAAACTTTTCGAATCGCTCCAATTCAGTTTTAAGTCTCGGATTCGGATAGAGGGTGAAAATTCCGGAATTTTGAGTACCTACAAGCCATACTTTGCTTCATAAATGAGCACACACTACCCAAAAATGATGGTTTTCATAAATCCGACGTCATCTACATCTTTTAAGATAGATATCCACTTTTTTCGCATAGAACTGGATACCCAGACGTCTTCCCCACCATATGGTGAAAAAAAAATCAAAATCCACTCATACAATTTCAAACTGTGCAAGTTCGAAAACAGGTGCCCCCACCAACCGTCACTTCCGTTTTGGCAGTTTCGCAGCTACAGACTTTTGGAGCACAGAAACGGAAACCTAGCACCATTTGCAACAATCTGGCGTCGAAACCTCGACTACTTCCCACCAAATTTTCTACCCTGGCCATTTCAAGTTTCTTCACAAAACCAACCGTCATTCAAATTTTCAGTCACATCAACACTTCTCTTCCACACAGATTACCTCGGGGCATCACTTCCTACCATATTCCATCAAGAAACATCGAATTTCCCACATTTCTCAAAATTCACGAATCTTAGCTAAAGAACTTAACTGGTGACGACAAACTTTTCGAATCGCTCCAATTCAGTTTTAAGTCTCGGATTCGGATAGAGGGTGAAAATTCCGGAATTTTGAGTACCTACAAGCCATACTTTGCTTCATAAATGAGCACACACTACCCAAAAATGATGGTTTTCATAAATCCGACGTCATCTACATCTTTTAAGATAGATATCCACTTTTTTCGCATAGAACTGGATACCCAGACGTCTTCCCCACCATATGGTGAAAAAAAAATCAAAATCCACTCATACAATTTCAAACTGTGCAAGTTCGAAAACAGGTGCCCCCACCAACCGTCACTTCCGTTTTGGCAGTTTCGCAGCTACAGACTTTTGGAGCACAGAAACGGAAACCTAGCACCATTTGCAACAATCTGGCGTCGAAACCTCGACTACTTCCCACCAAATTTTCTACCCTGGCCATTTCAAGTTTCTTCACAAAACCAACCGTCATTCAAATTTTCAGTCACATCAACACTTCTCTTCCACACAGATTACCTCGGGGCATCACTTCCTACCATATTCCATCAAGAAACATCGAATTTCCCACATTTCTCAAAATTCACGAATCTTAGCTAAAGAACTTAACTGGTGACGACAAACTTTTCGAATCGCTCCAATTCAGTTTTAAGTCTCGGATTCGGATAGAGGGTGAAAATTCCGGAATTTTGAGTACCTACAAGCCATACTTTGCTTCATAAATGAGCACACACTACCCAAAAATGATGGTTTTCATAAATCCGACGTCATCTACATCTTTTAAGATAGATATCCACTTTTTTCGCATAGAACTGGATACCCAGACGTCTTCCCCACCATATGGTGAAAAAAAAATCAAAATCCACTCATACAATTTCAAACTGTGCAAGTTCGAAAACAGG
>CAUVYU010000178.1:0-58245 GCA_963556255.1 Allolobophora icterica | reverse complement strand
AAGGCGTGACATACTTCAGCTAGAAGGCGCAATATAAGACATATGAAAACGCGATGTCAGTCGGCTGCACTGCTGTCCAGTGAGGAGACCATACTGTTGCGATCAGCATCGTCCTGATTTACTTCAGCTGCAGCATTCAGGTAATCCGTAAGCGTATAAAAGAAATAATGGCACTTAGTGCTTTATTCCACCCGTGTATTCATATATACACGTTCAAAAACAAATCAGGTTACGTTAGAGAATAAATAGTCCCCGAGTCCGAAATTAAAACATCGATACAACAGTATAAGAAGAGGTTAATTACGAAACGAAGAAGAGAAAAGGAAGCTGCCAAATAAAGAGACTAAGCAGTCCCACTAAAGTGACCTGGCCAGGATCAAAGGCGTGACATACTTCAGCTAGAAGGCGCAATATAAGACATATGAAAACGCGATGTCAGTCGGCTGCACTGCTGTCCAGTGAGGAGACCATACTGTTGCGATCAGCATCGTCCTGATTTACTTCAGCTGCAGCATTCAGGTAATCCGTATACATCGACCCACGTGACTTTCCTCCGTTCAACGCCGTGTGGTTCCCTCCTAGGCTCCCGTGGATCACTCCCATCGACCGCATGTGGTTGTTCGTCGCTTCTTCATTTCGACGCTTCCTGCTGCGGGCGCAGACGACGATTAAACAGATGATGAGGATGATGACGATGAGAAGGAGGACCAGTCCGATGACCAGACCAACGATGAGAACGGTCTGCTTCCACTTCCATGAACAGTTGGAGTTGTTCCAGCAGTCAGCAGGGCAACCGGGTGGCGGAGAGTCTGGACCTGAGTACTCCAGGCAACGGTAGTAGTAGACCTTGTCTCCGATTGACACCTGGAAAGATAGATGGATAAAAGGTCATCCATTAGAAAGGACATAAAGGACTATCCCGCTATGAAAATAGAATTTTCCTTCTCTTCCGTTCCATTCCATTCCATTCCATTCCCTTCATTCCCTTTCCTGCTATTACCTTCCCTTCCTCCTTTCCTTACCTTCCCCTTCCCCTTCCCTTTCCTTCCATCACCTTCCTTTTCCTTTCCGGCATTACCTTAAGTCATCTTTCCTAAACCTTACTTCACTCTTTCTGACCTTTCTTTACCTACCTTTGTCCTACATCCTACTTCACCTGATCTTCTATTCTATTAGCCTACCTTGCCTTAGATTATATTACCCTACCATTTGTTATAAGACAAATGTTTTCTTACGACGATGGTGAATCTCAGATCACAGAAGTAGTAATCGAATTCATTGGTGTTGTTAGGAACTGTCTCTGGCGGAGCACAGGTCAGTTGGTTGTCCGTTAACTGACTGATGGAACAGTTGCCTTTGCCAAGTCGAATCATGTAGTCATCCTTTGCACAGCCACGCAGCATATGTTTTCCCTGCACAGGAAGGTGACTCATTATAACACACTGGATTTTAACAGGCATTCTGTCATTCTGATTTAAATTGGTCAGAACATCGAATCGAATCTTAATTTACCTGTAGAAAATAAACTCATAATAAGACGACTTTGTTATGAGGCGGTTATTGACAAGCATGGCTTACAACGACAACGCTATAAAGATTTTTCTCGTCGTAATTCTTAAATCCTATAACATTAAACTGCACTACAAACTGAATCATGTTACTTTTAAAGCTTGCGGTGTTTTAGCCCAAGCTCTATTTCTTCTGTAAATTTTTCTGCACACCCAGTTTTATTCTTCATTTGAGTTGATTTGATTTAAGAGAATGATGTCACCCTCTCTAATCAGAGATTTAATTGAGTAACAAAATGTCGTGGTTCTGAGGTTGTACGAATTTTTTATGTTTTATTGATGATAAGTTAAAAGATCAACTGTAATTGTAAAACTCCTACTATTTGTTGTTGTCGTTGCTGTTGCAGGAGGAGGAGGAGGAATGAGGAGGAGGAAAAGGAAGAAGAAGGAGGAGGAGGAGGAGGAGCAAGAGGAAGAGGAAGAAGGAGGACGAGAAAGAAGAATGATTAGGAGGAGGAGGAAGAAGGAGGAGGAGGAGGACGAAGGAGGATGAGGAAGGAGGAGAAGAAGAAGGAGGAGGCACTCCTCCGGCCGTCTTCTTCTCCCTTTCGGCCGGAGGACGGCGGCTGCTACTCCGGCAGGCGGATGCCGCCTTTCGTCTTCGTACGCCTGCTTCTTCTCCCTCGGCGGAGGCGAAGACGGTCTGTGATGAATCATGCACGATGCTGACGCTGATGCCGATGCATCTGCATGAAGCATCATGCCTGCACCATGACAGCCCGATTCCATGTCGCAACAGTACCATGTCCTATAAACCAGCATGCCACTATCTGCGAGTCGAGAATCTCTCAGGGGGTTGGGGTTCAACTCCCTCAATCATTCTTCGGAACCCCAGTTAAAGACTTCATTGCACACCCCAGTGGGTCGCTTCCAACCCCCTCAGTTGTGCAAGTGTGATTATGTTGTGCACATATTTCTGCATTTTCTTTCACAATTCACTTTTTAGGTTATTAATACAGTAATGGTCTGGTTTATTGTGAGATTTGAGACCATGTGAATTCTATACTAATAAATTTGGTGAGTTTAAGCTTTCTATTGCATTGTTGAATATTCCACATGGATCAAATTCTTTAAAGTCTACCCCCGCCCCGTCTTATTTCCACAATTCCCACACTGGAAGATTTTGATTATCGTGCCAATGGTGCTTTTGTTGATTATGATAATTTCGATAATGACGACGATGACGTCGTAGACGATGATGACAATGTTGTCGATGATTATGATGACGATGATGATGACGATTACGATTACGATGACAAAGACGATGAAGAAGTTACTGTGTTACATCTGACCATAATCGGAATCGTTGTTTCCTCCTTCGGGTCGAAGTAGACGACCTCGTGTGAGCTCGTAATCTCCGGAGCCGTGAAGAAGTAAAACCTTGTGTCTCGTAGGATTGTCTGCAGTTCGTTTCCTTGAAATCCGTCGAGGATGAAGCGCAGGTAGATGTTTGCAGTGTCCTGTCCATTCGGTCCCGTCAGAGACTGTACGCTTCCCTTAGGAGTGGAGCGTTTATGACGCGAGAGAATGGTCGACGAACCAACGTCCCGTTTGGCGTGGTGCGCGAAGTTCAGGGTGAGATTGGAGGGAACGGTTATGTTGTCCAGGATGTCGAGAAAGTCCGAAGGGAGGTCGATTTGGGGCATCTTGCAGATTAACATCGTTGGATATAACTGATTCTCGACGGCGCTCCCGTCACATGGCTGAAATCAGACGAAAGTGGCCAATTATCTTTAACGTAGCAATAAATTACTGTCAATAAATTACTGAAGAAGAAGAAGAAGAAGAAGAAGAAGAAGAAAAAAAGAAGAGGAAGAAGAAGAAGAAGAAGAAGAAGAAGAAGAAGAAGAAGAAGAAGAAGAAGAAGGAGGAGAAGGATAAGGATAAGGAGAAGGAGAAGGAGAAGAAGGAGAAGAAGAAGAAGAAGAAGAAGAAGAAGAAGAAGAAGAAGAAAAAGAAGAAAAAGAAAAAGAGCTAACCGGAGAGGGAGCCATGGGTATGAAGTGTTAGCGACTTCATTTTCTTAGCCTCGGCATACGAGGTCAGGTAACCACTCCTCTCCCTCGCCGTCTCATCTTCCCACCGACAGCTCATGGTCATTGCACTCAATATAGCTGAATTCGCCAGAGTTCGCACGCGGAACCAAATATCTGGAACCAAATTTCTGCCCTGGCGGGAATTTGAACCTCCGACCTTTAGATTGACAGCCCTGCACGCTAACCACTACACTATCAAGCACCATCTACTTAAGTCTAAGCTTAAGGCTTATCTCTTTCAATTTGCAGACAAACCGTAGTCTGTACACCGATGAACAGAAGGCTAGAAGTAGTAGAAGACGCCCTATACTAAGATACCCAATATTCAATCTTGTGTTATATGTCTTCCAATTATTTATATCTATCGCAAAAGCGTGTTGGCCTTTGCTTACCCTAGTTCTTGAACTTCTTGAACACACAGGTGGCTGACCGTAAGCGCTGTATCTGCACACTTCAACCATCGTCTGAATCGCAGCGTAACCGATGGAAGTCAGGTTGCTGCCAACAGCTGTCAACCTTGTACCTCCGCTGAACATAGGAAGAAACAAAAATCTTAAATTAAGCTTACAGTAACTTATTGTATTGTATTCGGATATTTATAACGCGCTTCTAGCGGAGTGCCATTCAGGAGCGCTGCCAGTGCGAGAGACCCCGAGAGAAAAAGCAAGTTTTAAGAAAGGTAAAAGAGGAAGAGGCGTTACCTGAGAGAATAGAAGAAGGAATGGACAGAGGAAGCTCATTCCAAAGAGCAGGGCCAATGGAAGCAAAAGACCTAGATTGAGCCAGTGAAGTTCTGACACGGGGAACGAGGAGGTCCAAACGGTCAGAGGAACGAAGAGGACGAAGAGAAGCAGCAGAGTGAGGGCGATGAATTAAGACATATAAATATTTCGGAGTAAAACCAAGTTGAGCCTTAGAGATAAGGATGAGGACCTTGAATTGGATGCGGGCTGAAAGCGGGAGCCAGTGGAGTTCTTCTGCCATACAGGTGCACGGTGATATGAGAGAATCGAGAAAGACGGGAATGTATGTATGGCATTCAATTCAATGTAGTACAACATACATGCATTTGGAACCGTCTTCCGCAGGAATTGCGGCTTCAGCTCCTCAGCTTTCCTCTTTCCCTGTTCCGGAAACTCGGAAGTCCATTTTATTTGTTAGTGGGTCCGGAGCGCCTCAGATTACTGTTGAGTGGCGCTTTTATATATGTTCGCTTACAATTACAATTACAACTCACTGCAGTGCAAGATCAAATCCCAACCAACAACGTTGTGCGCCCAATCCTGGAAGTGGTAGGCCCTATATTCTAAAGGGGCACACACAGTGAAAATGGCTGCATCATAGAATTCAGACCTTTGTGAGGCCAGCATACATGTACGAACCAGCCAGCCTGTCACTGTTCCATGCTCACCCTCTTACAAATATACATTGAACCCAATCAATGGATGCTGTGAATTGTGCTGTGCCTAGCATCCGAACAGTGTTCGGGTCTCGGGTATTATCGGTTGCTAGTATCCGAATTCGCTGCCCAATTCAGTTCGTTTTGTCGATTTTTTGTCATTAAGTTTGTTTCAGACTTAAGACACATCTCCTTCAACTTGCATATATACAAACCCACCGTATATCCTGGTTTCTGGTTTCCCTGATCTATCGGATTTCGACCACGTGGCTTCTCCAATGGATCCAGGTTTTCGACTTCGATTTCACTCGAAGTGACCGTCAGCTGATATCTTGGACATTATTATAACGGCGCTATAGAAGTCATTAAATTAGATTAGATTAGGTGGAGGACTAAAAAAAGAGATGAATTTGTACAAAAGTCTGGAAGATTATGTGTTTACAAAACATTTTTGGGGGGAGATGAATTCCTAAAAAAAGGTCATCGACCAGACTATGGCCGACTTTGTCCCCCCCCCCACCTCTCAGACAAGATCGCCGCCACTGATCATAGGGGGTGTCCTGCGTAGTCCAAAATCTTTGGTAAAGCCAATCAACGTGCTTACTGCGTTGTAATGTAATTTAGAGTAAAGTAGACTACTTTAAGTAGTGCAACTGTAACCTACCTTTTTCTGTTGGCAGTCTCTCTGTTTCAGCGGCCTTACCTTCTGGGTCTGTCTGGGACGTCAGCTTCAGATTTGGTGCGTCATCGGTTGGTGCTTTGTGCATTAGATTCTGGCGCTATAGAAGTTGCTATTTACAATTACAGATAATTTATAGCGCCATCTCGGCAAATCTGAAAGCCTAAACAGTTTAGAAATTCGTCAAGACCAGCGGATGTCTGTTTAAGGAAATGAAACAAATTTAAGAAATTCATCTTTATTCTTTGTTGGTTGACTATAGTTGCTGTTTAACGACGCTATGTCATCGCAAGATGTTTAGAGTCGCCCTCCTCCTCTATCGAGGCTTTGGACTGACAATTCCAGAGTAAGAGAGTAGTCTACTGGATTTTAGACGAGCGTTGGTCTTACTTACGTAACGAGATGTTCTCTCGGAAACACTTCCCAGATTCTAGGATTATCGGAATAGGCGAAATATCTGTTCGTGCTGACATTGAATGTCGTGTAGATTTCTGGATTCGGGTAGTAACCGGAAAACTGCACCAAGAGTAGTAAGTTACCCACTTCCTGTGTTGGTGGAGTTTTGAAGATGACCTGATCTACGTCCCATATCCTGTGCAGTAAAACAGATCTGTGTTAACTTAACGCAACGCAAAGTCTTGTAGATAGAAAGAAGTGGATTGATTACATGCTAAGTCCGAGGGAAAGAGAAACAAAGGCAGACCAGCACTACGCTGAAAGGACAATATAAATGAGGACATAACAAGACTGGAAGAATTTACAAGAGAATCATTACTATTATTAGGCTCCTATTATTGTTATTATCATTATATTATTATTATTATTATTATTATTATTATTATTATTATTATTATTATTATTATTATTATTATTATAAAATATTATTATTTTTATTATTATTTTATTTCTTGTTGTTTTATTATTTTATTTATTCCAATCGATAACCTAGCTTATCTATTACTTGACAATTATCATGGTTATTATTGTTATTATTATTATTATTATTATTATTATTATTATTATTATTATTATTATTATTATTTATACACCACTGGTAATGTCTGTAGTCTATGAACCTAAATCCATACTTTCTCCTCTTCAGATGTCAAAGAGTATTTACACGCACCTGCTGACTTCGACGATTATTCCTTTGATTTCGTTCCCGATGTAAATCCCGGTTACGCTGACGTTTTCCGAAGGCCAGGTTCCATTAATCATCACCGTTGTTCCACCAGCGATCGGTCCACGCAGGGGGCCGAGACTTGCAAATTGAATGTCTTCGCCTGGAAAAAAACTATTATTATTACAATTGCTGCTGCTGCTGTTGTTGTTCTTATTACTACTGTTATTGTTATTATTATTGTTATTATTGTAATTATTGGTATTGTTGTTGTTATTATTAGTAGTAATTATTAGAAAAACTGAAAAGAGTACAAGGTCACACAGAAACGCGAATCTAAGGCGCGGTTAGACAGTCGCAAGGTGTTAGATATCCAAATAGTGAGTTTTTAGGAGTTTCTTTAAGGAAGAGAAAGAGTTTGGGTATTGCAGAGATATTGATAGTCGGTTCCATTCGTTACGGTAGCAAGTTGGGTTAGGGTTAGCGTTAGGGTTAGGGTCTTGGCCCATGGCAGTGCTACCACATCGAGGCTCAATCAAAAGACCCATCTCCAAAGATCGCAGACTGCAGGGAAAGATGTGTGGAGGTAGTAAACATTAAAAGTAGTAAGGAAACTCTGAGTTTCTATATAGCCTGCCCAAACAATCTGGTTCTTCCGGACTTGATTTCATATAGCGCCACTATAATTGGTTCCTCTGAAGCGGTTTTATATTGTACCGAGAATTACATTCAGCGTACCTAGGTACATATGTAAGTAGGTACGCACGCATGTATGCAAGTGCTAATGATTTATTGAATTATAACGCAATAGTGTAGCAAAATAACCAGTACATGTGACTGTTAAATTTCAAAAGACGCGGACGGTGAACACCACTCCACGCTATGAGACAAACTAGGAGAAGGAAGCCATGTAACAATGAAAACAGGGAAACAATGAGAATGCAGAATGCAGCACACCGCCTTCTCCATCCTTCTCCTCATGCTCCTCTATCTATCATCCCTGGGCTTTCAACTTAAAGCTGTAATTTCGCCTTTTCAAGAACTCCTACCCTTGCCCATCTTATCCTCCACCTTCCAATTCTTCTCGCCTTAAAACGACACCCGCCTTAACAGCTGCTCTGCCGCCTCTCTTGATCTGGCCCCCATGGTATCCGGACTCGGACCTTCTTTGGACTACTCTTTGGAAGACCCCTCTGATTTGACGCAGCGCTCGTGAATAGGCTGGTGCCCTGCGCTTGGCCTTTGAGTGGCGCTTTAGAAGTTTTGAGATTACGATTACGATAGACTAAGAATTTAGATTGATGAAATATAGAAAAGGAACTCACGATGACCTGGCATTGTTCCCGTTGTCTGTGGCATTGGAGGCCCTCGTGTGGTGCTTCGAATCCAATTCATTCCATTTGTAGGCGTGGGGCCACTTGCAGTGAAACCGTTACTGTTGTTAGTAACTATGGTTGGTGCGTTGGAAGTGTTTGTACTGGTCAAGTTTGTGGGAAGTGGAATCATTGACTGTGAACTCGTGTTATTCATTAAAGTGGGAGCAGAAAAGGGGGTAGGAGGAAACCTTATCATTGGATCTGTGGTAATTGTCATAGAAGCATCAGGATTGGGATTGGTCGTTATAGCTGACGTTTCATTTGGTGTATCAGTAGTTGTAGTAATCGGAATAGAAATACTAGGATTGAAGGTAGTGGTCTCAGTTGGTGTAATTGGCATGGTACTTTCTATACCATATGGATAAGAAAGAGTAGGGTTTGAAGTACTGGCTCTGGATGTTTTAGTAACTGGAGTAGAAGTGGTAGTAGTGGTCGTAGTTGTCGTTGTAGTTGATGTAGTAGAAGGTGCTTCCGTTGAAGGTCGGAGGCACGTCTGACCGAGGACTTGAAGGCGAACCGTATCAATTGTGCTGTAAGTCGGCGCGACGAAGAATGTCTTGCCTTCCTAAGGTCCACAAGAACAAGACCATCATCATCATCATCATCATCATCATCATCATCATCATCATCATCATCATCATCATCATCATCATCATCATCATCACCACCACCACCACCACCACCACCATCATCATCATCATAAAGACCACCGCCAACATTTTAAAACATCCCCACAACCGTACTAATAGTTATACAATGATGCTTCTGGTCATCATTATGACTACGACGACGATAATAACAATTATTTATTTATATTAATCCCTTTGATTTGAAAAAGAAAAACAGTACCGTTTTTAAACTCCGTAAAATTTCTTATTCCTGATAGCACATAATATATGTCTAAAGTACAAATAGTAGTATTATTAGTAGTAATAGTAGTAGTAACAGCAGTATTGGTAGTATTAGTAGTAGTATAATCCTACCTCTTGCGGTGGCGATGAGAGTCGTTTCAGTGTACTTTCATCTATTTGGTTAGTGACCCCGACAACAAATGTGGTTATGTTGAGCGAGTGGACCCTGTCAACGGCCTCGTAAGCAGCCACGGGATCCGTCGGTTTCCCATCGGTGATGATGATCGCTGTTCTCAACGCCTTTGGTCGCGCCACAACGTTGAACACCTGGTCTGCCATCACGTTCAGACCATCAGACGTATTGGTGTGTCTTCCCTTGACATATTCGAGGCTCGTGTTGATCGCGTCTAGGAGACTGTTCTTGTCTAAATAGCTGAAAGTAAGCACGGAGCAGGTTTGCTGCTTTAAGCCTTTAAGTATCTGAGAGTAAGGAGCTGCTACGTGTCCATAATCGCAAACAAATATGCAAACGCTACGTTGATCTGAGTATTTTGAAAGAACATCGAAAACAGCTGCTACGTGTCCATAATCGCAAACAAATATGCAAAAGCTACGTTGATCTGAGTATTTTGAAAGAACATCGAAAACAACTGCGACACAACGATATGATGATGACGACGAAAACGACGACTATAATGATGATGATGATGATGATGATGACATTGATGATGATGATGATGATGACGAGTCGATGATGTATGTATGTATGTATGTATGTATGTATGTATGTATGTATGTATGTATGTATGTATGTATGTATGTATGTATGTATGTATGTATGTATGTATGTATGTATGTATGTATGTATGAATGTATGTATGTATGTATGTATGTATGTATGTATGTATGTATGTATGTATGTATGTATGTATGTATGTATGTATGTATGTATGTATGTATGTATGTATGTATGTATGTGTATCTGGCTACCTGTAAAGCGCCTTTTAAGAATCTGACAAGGCGCTTGACGTGGCAATCTAGCAGATCTTAACAGGTGCGCCTGAAGACAGGGAGCTGTTCGTGACTAAGTAGTACGTATAGGTATGCTGTTCTAGGAGGATGAGGAGGAGAGGAGGAGGAAGATAAAGTGGAAAAGGAGGAGGAAGAAGAGAAGTAAGAGAAAGAGGAGGAGGCGGAATAGGAGTAAGAGTAGGAAGAGAAGGAAGAGGAAGAAGAGGAAGAGAAGGAAGAAGAAGAGGGGGAAAAAGAAGGGGAGGAGAAGGAGAAGTATGAGAAGAAGAAGAGGAGCAGGATGGAGACGAGGTGAAGAAGGATGAGCAGGAGGAAGAATATAAGTAGGAGGAGACGGAGGAGGAGGAAGAAGAAGCGAAGGAGCAAGAGGAGAAGGAGGACAAGCAGGACATGGAGGAGAAGAAGGAAGAACAGAAGGAGGAGGAGAAAGAGGAAGGTGAAGAATAAGAGGCGGAGGATGAAGGAGGAGGAGAAGGAGATGGAAGAGGAAGAGGGAGGGAGGAGGAGTAGAAGGAGGAGGAGGAGGAGGAGAAGGAGGAGCAGGAAGAGAAGGAGGAGCAGGAAGAGGAGGAGAAAGAAGAAGAGAAGAAACAAGAGGAGGAGGAGGTGGTGGACGAAGAATACGAGGTAAAGGAAGAAGGAGGAGGAGAAGGACGAAGAGAAGAAGGAAGAGAAAGAGGGGAGGAGAAAGAGGAGGAGAAGGAGGAAGAGAAGGAGAAGGAGATAAACGAAGGGAAAGAGGATGACGACGAGGAAGAGGATCATAAACATCATCACTTGATTGTTAAGCAAGTCTAAAGGACTAACCCCGTTAAGTTCCACTTGAGGTAACCGTTAGTATCGAAGACGACAACAGCCACTCGGACATCGTTGGGTCCAATGTAAAGGTCGGTGACGAACTGGTAGACGAAGTTAACGACAAACGCCCAGTTGTCACAGGTATTGTTGATCGCGTAGTCGAAGCTGGGATCAGTGTCGCAGATGCTTCCAGATCGATCGATGAGGAAGCACAGATCGATTTGCGTCGCATTGCTGCAGTCTAGGAGTAGACAACGGTAGGTAAAGTAAGGTAAGGTAAGGTAAGGTAAGGTAAGGTAAGGTAAGGTAAAGGTACGGTAAATGTAAGATAAGAGAATGTGAAGTCATTGAAGATAAAAAAAGGTAAGAGAAGATGAGGGAAAGTAACGTGAGGTTTGGATAAGATAGGTAGGCACAATCGATGGTAAAGTAAGGGAACGTAAGGTGAAGTAAGTAAGTAAGTATATTCTTAATAAACGCTAGCAAACGTACAGCGCTTTACATACAATATTACACACAGAGGAAAGTAGGTTAAGGTAAGGTAAGGTAAATTAGGGTAAGGTAAGTAAAGATAGGATCACATGTGGTAGATTAGCCATTCGCTCATGACACGTCTCATTCGACAAACTTTGGTGCTAGCTTCAACCGGGGATAAAACGATGAGATTCTCCCCTACTGAGATTCTCCCCTATTGATCACACTGATAGGTTACCTGCTGGTCCAACTTATGAGCTGCCCCAGAACTAAAAGCTCTCCAACCCAATCGCTCATTCCACTACTTCCTATTATGGGGAACTTCAGGAGGCGCCCCGTGGCTATCGTAACTGCTTAAAACGCAAGCGCGGATTGGCCTAGGAAGTGTTCAAGCCAGGCTCTAAGGACTGTTAAAACGAAGAGAAGAAGAGCCTCGACATGTGAGGGTGGGTGGCCAGTCTTCTATATCGCCGTCTCATTTACCCAGAACAGTGTGCTCATTACAGCTCAGTTGGTTAGGAGGCGCAGATGGAATAGAAATCTCAACATAAATTTCTGCTCTGGTGGGGATTTGAACCCCCGAACTCTCGACTGACAGTCCAGCACGCTAACCACTACACTATCGGGTGTCATAAACAGAGACATTTCTCCACTATTATCTTTACAAAGGAACCCTCATATGACACGCTTCGGCAAAGCGCGAATTCTGGTTTCACGCGATCGGGATCGTGGATCTGTTAACTCGAACACACCAATCCTAACTATGTAAATAGACAATAAAAATGGCTCCTTTTAGTAGCCTATAATATAGTAGGCCTATAATAGCCATACTTCTCTATCAAACGCTCCAAGAACTAGCTGGTCTTTAGAGCAGCGCAACTCGACATAGGACACACAGTCTCTGAGTTTTAGCGTATCATTAAATAAAACAGTCCCTAAACACAAGGACCTCTTAGTAACATCCTCAATTCAAAACCATTGACGGAGCACACTTCACCACTTTATGATCTCTGCCTTTGTTTGGCGTTGCCTTCTTGGTACTGCCCCTGCTTACTTACAGGAGTTTCGTCGTTCTGCCCCGGCATGCAGTGCCCCCCTTCGCTCTGCGGCCCACGGCTATTTGCTTGTTCCCTTTACACCCACTCCCATCATGAAGCGCCGGGCTTTCTCTGGCCTGGGCCCGACCACCTAGAATAGCCTCCCACTGGAGCTGCGTCTCCTGCCAAGGACGAATTCCCAGGCTTTTACGGATCTTTAAAAACCGCTCCTTTCAGCCGTGCTTGGGCCGGGAGCGCCTCTGAGTAGGCATTTTGAGGGGGCGCTATATTAAGTTTAGATTGATTGTATAGTAACGATTGTGGTTGACGATAGACCATTGCCATGGGCGGCGATCTAGGGGGTCGATGGGGACATGACCCCTCACCTTTAAGAGTGGGGGGACACGCCATACATCTGTCCCCCCAAATTTTGAAGAAACACCAAAAACGGCAAGAAATGTAAAAACAATTTGGGGGGACATGAATTCCTAAAAAAAGGTCATCGACCAGATCATGGCCGACTTTGTCCCCCACCTCTCAGACAAGGTCGCCGCCACTGACCATTGCAACATTTTCCTTGCTCCTTTCACACTGGACTTCACAGTACACCAGCTAAAACTGGATTCATCCTGTTTCTGACGCTCGGTGGTTAATAAACGAGGGATTTCCCAACAGTTTCCATATTTATACAAACGAGGGGTTATTCCAAAACACTCCCCGCCCCAGGGGCGTCTACACCATAGAAACCTTGGAGCAAATGCTCCATCCAAGAAATAAAGGGGGAAAGATCTGTCAATGTGTGCCACCATTTTAGGGGGGGAGGAACGGGGAGGGGGAAGAAAAGGGGGAAATGGACGTTGCTCCAATGACTTAGGGGGTGATAGACGCCCCTGCCACGCCCTATTGCCTCTATCATAATGTCAAGCCAGTAAATTTTTCATTCAAATTCATGACGTGTCTTCATATTTATTGACTATACGCTTCAATTGCCTGTCAAGTGCTTAGTTTAGTGGTTCTTAGCAATGTGTCGTTTCTTTTCGTGATTTGTGATCAGGCCGTGTATCATGAGGCTACGATCTCAGGCGTGACCGTTTCTTTCACGCTTCAAGGTTTCGGTGTGACTTCCTCGTTGAAACCAAACGCTGTCCTAGTTCTGTATGAGGTGTGTTTCCCTTGTGTTACATTACTTTCTATATTTTGCTGTCCAGTAATGTATCAGATGAAACGGAAAAACTAATCGAGTGGGAAAATTTACGAAATTTATATAGCACAAGTATAGAAGTTGCCGATTTTGTTTGACATTACACTTACGTGTAACGTGTGCATATATTTTGTACGATACTTAAGTTCTTTATGCTGCACCTTTTCAAGGGAAAACTTTTCGCATCTAGCAAATGGTTACGATAAAATTTACATGCAACTAAGATATTCCAAGTCCTTCTGTAAGCTTAATAAATTAATACGATACAAGTGGGAAATATTTCGATAAAGTCTATATAATGCAGGCCATTTGGAGGAGTATGATGATCGTTAATACTAAGCATAGCAATACAATAGCTACTGTGCTATACAATGCAATACTATGCTATACAATACTATACTATACAATACTATACTATACAATACTATACTATACAATACTATACTATGCTATGCAATACTCTACTAGGCCTATACTATATTATACTATGCTATACAGTACACTATTATTTTAATGTGGTTTACTGCAGTTAGTACTGTAGCTGGTTATGTGATGTAGCCTTTTGATGTAGCATAATATGGTGTAGTATATTCGCGTGTAGTTTAATGTAGTGTTGTGCATTTAAGTGTAGTTTGGCGTAGTTTAGTGTTTGGTAACGTAGTCTGTTAGTGTTCTTACTTGGCGACTGGGATTCAGCGGTTGCTAGGGTCATCATGGAGACGAGAATGAAGGCTACGATGGAATACGTTGTTTGCCACTTTCGATCCATCTTCTCCTGCGGAAACAAAGAAGAAGAAGAAAAAGAGTAGTCTCTTAAGCTAGGCTGAGAGAGGCGGCCATGGGCGTGAAATGTTAGCGACTTCATTCTCTTAGCCTCGGTATATAATGGCGGGTGGCCGGTCCTCTCCCATGCCGTCTCATCTTCACACCGTCAGTGTACGGTCGGTGTACTCATCATAGCCGAGTTGTCTAAGGGGCGCATGCAGCTGGAGCCGAAATACCGATACAAATTTCTGCCCCGGCGAGGAATTGAACTCCATACCCCTCGGTTGAAAGTCCAGCGCGCTTGCCACTAGACAATCGCCCACCCCACTTCTTTTCCTCCTCCTTCTTCTTCTTCTTCTTCTTCTTCTTCTTCTTCTTCTTCTTCTTCTTCTTCTTCTTCTTCTTCTTCTTCTTCTTCTTCTTCTTCTTCTTCTTCTTCTTCTTGCTAAGTCAAAGAAATTCTTTTCAGACAGATCTAATCTGATCTAAAATTCAACTCTGATTCAGATTAATCTAACCACAATGGAACCACCGACAACATTGTACAGACACTCCAGTTTGACCTAAGAATTTAACCTAACCTAATTCAGTTTATCATTCTCTCTATTAATCTATTCTAATGACTTCTATAGCGCCGTTATCACAAGGCCTAAGACATCAGTCGACGGTCGCTTCCAGTGAAATCGCAACCAAAATTCGTTATCCATTGGAAAACCATTTAAATGAATGAATGAATTTTATTTTATTTTTATCTCATCTTAAAACAGGATGATTAGCATAACCTTAAGTCTAATACATACATACCATTGAATGTACGAAATTTTGATAAATACTAACGGGGATGACCAGGGCCGCATTAAGGCTAGTGCGGGCCCGGGTGGTGTGATTTTGGGCGGGGCTACGAGCGTCCGAAGGATGGTCACCGAAAAATTTCTGAATTTTTCGACATGGTCATTTCATCCATCTTTTTGGGAATTTCATCTTGCAAAAAAGTTGATGACTTTTTAAAAGTAATTCATCTCTTTTTTATGACTTCTCAGAACAATGTGATGACCTTTTTGGACCCAATTACAAGTATAGGCCCTACAATTAAATTTTTTATGTACTTCCAAAAATGCGGGCCCTCAAAACTGCGGGCCCGGGTGCTGCAGCACCCTTAGCACCCCCCTTAATGCGGGCCTGGGGATGACTAGATAAGCTTATTCAGGTTCTTCTCTCCGGGAATCGTCTTATTGCTTTACATTTTGAAAGATTGTCACTGTAGTAGTAATGTTACAGTATATAATCTCTTGTCTATAGATATGATGCAGACTATGCACATTATGTTATTGACTGTTAATCAGATACTGGTCTTGTATTCGATTCAATAAATTTGATTTGATTTGAATTAGTGAATTAATTGATTAACTAATTAATGAACGAACGAACGAACAATTGAATTTAAATTACATCAAACTATCACAAACACTCATTCATTCTGTTCCAATTTGTTTCAGATTTCAAGTAGTTTTAAATTTCGATTAGTTTTAAATTTCAACTTGTTTTAAATGTCAGTGCTTACATGTTCAGTTCAGTTGTAAGTTCAGCGAAGACAGCGGACCTTCACCAGATCGAGCCAGACAGGTTCCCACAGTTGAAACTGTCAACAGCCAAAATAGTGAAATTCTAACTAAGGCCAATTCAATGCACCTCGCACATAGCGCCCACCCGATGGCACAGGGTTTTATGAGAGCCGTTACAGTCACGCTTCAGTGGTGAGCTGTCCCACAAACGGTGGCTATCGCACTAATAGCATCCGGCTAAAGATAGCATTGTGGCTAAATTTGTATTAGGCACTGCTGGCCCGGTTAGCTACACTTGCCGTGTTTGAAAAGGTTCAAAAAATGTCACCGTGCTCCACGTTGCGAAGCGTTGCATAACAGCCTATGTCGTGAAGTTTCAACAGGGACATAATAATTATGGCTGTACCGAATAGGTGGTAATCACTACTCGCCGAATACGAATAATTGGACCAACTATTCGGCCGAATACGAATACGAATACGAATAGTGTACAAATAGGTCGACCGATAACATTCAAAATTTCAAATGTAAGCAAAAGTTTCAGTTCAGTAAATTTAATACATAAACTAAAAGTAAACAGTTAACTATATGTAATTTTTGAATCCTTGTGCCAGTCTGTGTAGACTAGGAATGGAACTAATTTAACTAAACTTAGAAATTGTCACTTACTTAACGTTCACTCCACTCGCTATAGCAGCCGCATATGCAGAAACAGATGTCACGTGACCACTATTCGTATTCGGTTCGACCGCTACTATTCGGCCATATACCGAATGGCTATTTGGCCCATTATTCGGCCCCGAAGCGAATACGAAGCGAATATTCAGTACAGCCCTAATAATAATAATAATAATAATAATAATAATAATAATAATAATAATAATAATAATAATAATAATAATAATAATAATAATAATAATAATAATAATAATAATAAATAATAATCAGATGATTTAATCATTATTGTTAAATATGATATACTTTTGTATAATAATAATAATAATAATAATAATAATAATAATAATAATAATAATAATAATAATAATAATAATAATAATAATAATAATAATAATAATAATAATAATAATAATCACCATCATCATCTTCTTTATTAATTCAAACTGAACAGTACGCAGTAAACTTACATTGAAACATGACGGTATACAATCAAGATCTTAATTAAACACACGTTTTGGCAGCCATGCAAGGCGCCCGCTCTAGAGGAGGGATACGGGTATCGAACCGTGATCTAATGCTCTCCTGGCCATGAGTGTCACCATTCATCTATTCCCTTCCCCGTACAGTTATATTCTTCAAGCCCGTATAACGTACTGGGCAACTAAGCTTTTCCAAAGAGGTAAAAGGCTATGACGCTGCTGAGCAAACAGAGATTGCTAGATTAGCAGTTATGTGCTGTAAGATACTCGAGTAAAAAGGACAACGAATTTATAAATCAGTCGTGTAAAAGAGCAGAATATCAGCAACGAGCAGGGCCTAGGACAGGATTTGGAGGCCCAGGGCCACAACTAGGGCCTAATTTTCAAGGCCTTTTTCAATTAAAAATAATAAATTTTGTGATATAATTTTTTTTATTTTTAAATTTAATAAACAGGATTTAGTCTATAAAATGTATTTTAAAAACTCAACAGAAAGGTTCAAATCATCCTTCGCATCTTCAAAGTTACACATTTTCGATAATGCTTTGATAATTTTAAGTTCTAGCGATATCAGAACTAATGCTCAACATTGCAAATCCATTAAGACGCTGATGACCCATCGTGGAACGGAGGTAGTTCTTAGTTCTTTTCTGGTTACTGAATGATCTCTCGGCATCTGCAGCAGATATAGGTAACGTCATGAAAATTCTCAAGGAAATAAACACATTTGGAAACAGGTCGACCAGATTTTGAGTCACTGTTTCTTGTAGTAGATTTTTTGGCGAAAGAAGAAGCTTGAAATTAATTTTGGATATTTCTTTGAGAAAAATCATTTCTTCGACGAGTTCAGGTGATATGTCTTTTAAACGGCTTAAAGTATATCTCGTAGCTGCCTCTTTCAACTGATCGTCACTCATAGAAATGAATTGCCATAAGTAGGGAAACTTGTAGCAAGCTGACACATTAGTTAATTAATTGGCCAATTAGTTAATTAGGTAATTAATTAATTAATAAACAGTGGAAATGCTTCGTTCAGGAGCTTCGTTCAGGAGCTTCAGCTTCAGCAGGAGCTTCTGCTGCAGGAGCAGCTGGATTAGCAGGAGCATCCGCTTCAGGTTTTACTTAGTAAGACCAGACATGTATACATACATGTATACATACAGACTGTGTACATACATGTATACATACATGTATACACACACACAGTGTGTGTATGTGTATGTGCAATAGGCCTAAGTGTCTTTCACGGGCCAAGATCATCCGGTGCGTTGGGGTGAACGACTTAATTAACAACTGTTCTCGCAACAGGGAGCAATGCTCCTGAAATTGATGCTTGCGCATCAATGATCTGGTATCTGTGCCAGAGTCATCCGGCGTGACGGACTTGCTGTGTGTGAACTTATGATCACTTATTATAATTCCCCGATTTTAAGTATCGTATACATATAATTGTAGGACTTCTACTCCTACCACAGTGTGACTGGGGTTGCTTGTTACTGCAAGTCTGTAATACTGGTACGCAATCGGAGTCGTTGTAAGATTAAATGACGGAGCAGCTTCGGTGTTTAATAATGCCTGCGTCGATCTTAGTAATTGGGTGAACGTTGATCCATCGTTACTTCCGTTTAAAATCCAGTTTGTAATCTTGTATGTGCCTCTGTTGTGTCTTATCGCTTTCAACGCAATTCTCCAAATTTTAACCGGCTCAGGACATTTTATCTGCAGCCAGACATTTAGGATTGATCTACTATCCGCGATCCATGTTCCGTTTGAACCATCTGCATTTAGACTATTGAAAGCTCCATACGCTTGATACTTGTCAGTAACAGTTGAACTAGCACTAGCGATAAATCCGGTAACACTTTCATCAGCCTCCAAAATAGGTATGTATCCGATATGACACTTTTTAAGAGCATTATTATCCGCTCTATTAAGAGCGTTATCTACATAATTTTTAGTGGAGGCATCTTGAAGGTTAACGGGGTCTTTTAAATCGGTTATAGATTTTTGTCTCATAACGATATCTTGGTAAACATCGATTTTATGGTCGCTGGACGATTTACCGAATCGAATTATATTTTCCGTTCCCACTTTGCACAAGAAACCTTCGATCGATTGCAACGTTATAGGTTGGTTTAAATAACCTTCTATTTTGTTTAACAGATTACCCAGTATCAAAGCAAACAGTTTGTTTCCGCGTAGATCCTTACACCCCATATTACGTTGACGATCCGAGCCCACACTTAAAAATAGATTGCCGGTCATAACGTCACCAGTCTTAGAAACTTTGTTTACACCGCTATTAATATCTACGTAATTTTTGGTAGCACCATCTTGGGAATTAGTAGGTTCTAACACGTTGACCAGTTTATGAGAATCTAAATTAATATTCTCGGTCGCGGCGTTTGTTCCATCCATACGAAGGAAAGTAGCATTTGCTTGAGACAATGTAACTCCTCCGGCAATTATTCTTTCCGAGTATCCAACATCAGTATGTCCGAATTTATCCACAGGCATTTTTAGTATATATTAATACAATGTATATATATTTTATTTATAATAAAATAAACAGTTGAGTGAGCTCATGAGCTCAAAGGAGGCTGAATAGCCTACCACGATTTAAGTATCGTATATGTATAATTGTATGCTATGAAGTCCTACGTTAATTTGACCGATAATAATAGTCCCACCGGGAATATGTGTTTTCGTAACTCTGTAATACTGATACGCAGTATTCGTTGAAATATTGAAAAATGACGGGGCAGTTGCGGTTCTGTATAACGGAGTCGTCATCGTAAATAACGTCGTAAATGTCGAATCGCCGTCGTTACGCCCTGATATGGCCCAAAAGACACTGTGTATTCTATGTACATTATCGATGGCTTTCAACGCGATTCGCCAAATTTTAACCGGCTCAGGACATTTTATCTGTATCCAGGTATTCAAAGAATCATTAGAAACCCAAGATCCGTTCAAACCATCCGCGTTTAGACTATTGAACGCTCCGTACGCTCGATATCCGTCTATGTGTGAACTGGCACTAGCGACGAATCCGGTACTACTCTCGTCGGTTTCTAAATTAGGTATATATCCGAGATAACATTTCTTATGAGCATTATCTACGTAACATTTGGTAGCACCATCTTGGGGGTTAGTAGGATCTAACACGTTGACAATTTTATGAGAATCTAAATTAATATTCTCGGTCGCAGCGTTTGTTCCATCCATACGAAGGAAAGTAGCATTTGCTTGAGACAGCGTAACTCCTCCGGCAATTACTCTTTCTGAATATCCAACATCAGTATGTCCGAATTTATCCACAGGCATTTTATAATATATATAGATATATATATATATATATTAAAACAAACCGTTTATAACTTCTTGAAAATTCGCGCCATCGTCCATCATCTTCAACACATACAAGCACAGATGACCGCAAAACACTTCGTTATCGGGCTGTATTCGTTCGCTGTTATAATAAACCGGACGACGTAAATATTTCAGTAGCTCGGTAGGTGGAGGGAGACCATAGCCATCGAAATATTTCGCCGAAATTTCGCCTTTCTTCTTGATCCAACACACCCAATGAGTCCCACTTCCACTAGATTTATCTAGGTTAAGAATGCCGCTTTCGTTAGTAGGCCTACTCGGTCTCTCGGGCAGCTCGTCTCGTAGGAACACGCCTCTGAAGTTTGTGATATTTAGTTTCTTCTTAGCGGCGTCTAGCAGTTGTATATTCGCCAAAGGAACATTCGGTAACGCGACTCCACAAACGTCGATTTCTGTAACACTTCTAAAACTCATTTTATAATCAACGAATAGATTCTTTATGTGCGCAGCGTAACGAGTAATGTCCGTACGCTAATGTATGAATACCGTCTTCCATTATTACTCGCTTGTCATCATCCGCGGATAATGCAACTTTATTTACTTGTTCGGTATAAATATCGTGATGATACGATCTAAAAACGTTCATTTTTCTTAGTCGTTCTCTTTTGGTAAAAAGACAGTTTTTGTAATCATCGTGAGTTATCGTTTTCTTCACGACATTTTGCTTAATGCCTTTACACTTCTTATGATCTTCGCCATCCATTCTATACGAGTACAACTTGGCCCTTAAACCTACGAACTCGAAAATCTGTTTTCCTGCAGATTCGTCTTTGAACATACCGATAACTTTCTTGTTCATTCCGCTTCTTAAACCCGATGGGTGATCTTCAGGGTAATCACTCGTATCGAATCGAACCGCAACGTCTTCGGCGATATCCTCGTAAAAATCTTCTGTTTGTATTTCATATGCCAACGAATCTGTATCGGTAAATAACAATTTAGCTCTGTCTCCGTATTTTTGCCGTATAAAATTGTAATGGAAATCGTACATCAAAGTTTTACTTAAATCTAATATGCACATGCCTAGATATATCGGTTTATTATAAAACAACTTCGTCCTTTTCATGTGAACGGCGATTAGATTCTCGTCGAAAATCGTCAGGCGGTCATAATTAGTTTTTGCAGCTAACTTGATAGCTTCCTTCTCGTGACATACCAATTTTATATCAACATGATTTTCGATCCTTTCAAGGGTTTTTCCAAAGACGCTATTGTTCATCAGTTTGAAAAAGTCTTTCTCAAAGTTATTAGTAGCACTCGTTCTCAATTTTGTGTTTAGATCTACATAATACTTCAACCAAGGGCTTTCTTCGAATAGTATCCCTCTGTGAATTTTTACGATCTTCAACCCGAGACTTTCGTACAACTTCAAATTTTCGTAATGTACCACGTACTTCTTTTTATCGTTCAAGTTTGGAATTAGTTTTGGTATATTATATGTAAATTCCGACGAGATGCTCTCGGGAGCCAGAGGATAGTCGTTGTGGAGATCGTGCAATTTTTCAGAATATTCCAAATCCACTTCCAATATACACGATCCCGTTACATTCCAATTATTTAGCTCGGCTTCACTCATCCATTTAAATCCGCGAGTCGGTAAAGGCTTGCTCATCGCCCAACCGTATAAATTATTAGCGTCTAGATAAGTTATATATGACGAAGGCTCGCTGCTATCGAATTTATCCGCCGTCATATACTTATTGTTGGCTTTCCCATAACGATTCGAAATTGTGCTGATTCCTCCTCTTATTCCTTGCTTAATCATCAGAATCATATCGTAATCGCTCAACAACTCCAACTTTATACCGGTCAACTTCAAAGCAGCATCCCAGGCTAGTCCCGGAGATGTGTAATACCATGCGGGATCAAGCCGGTAATTCTTCATGCAAACGTCTCTAAAGTTTTCGAAAATATCGGCTAGCAGCAGAACGTCCGAAACATTGTACAGGTCGTGGTATTCTCTAAACGTTTTACATCCGAATGCATTCCATACATTTTTGGCGTGATCGTAATCTTCGTCGCTAATGTTTGAGTCGTTCAGCCTCGAATAAAATGCGGACTTGGGAGGTAGTTCGGTTTCGTTAAATATATCGACGGAAGTAACGTAATCGTACGGGTAAATTCCTTTTTTAAGTAAAAGATCGAGCTGTTTCCCAGAATATAATGCACCAAGATTTTTACATTGTTCTTTCGTCAGATTCTTCGATAAAGCGTCAAGACTCGATGCCATGAATCTATAACTGTCGATGAATCGCAATTCACGTTTAACGTTAATTTCTTTCCCTTCTTTGTTTAGAAACTTATCGACGATCACTTCTCTGCTAAACGATATGTACTTCTCTTCGTTATTAGGAATGCATTTAATTTTCTCATTCTGATCACCTCGCAATTTCTTTACGAAGAGATGGCTATCGTATCCGGACAGATTATGGAATACTACTGGAAAGAACCTCGGAACTTTATAGTCTAGATTACAACCATTATGAGCGGCCCCTCTGAATTTACTGCTCAAATGACAGTGATCTCTAACCCGATCTGTACCCAACGCCTCTCCACAGATATGACATAAAGTAGTTTCCTTAAACTTTTTTCGGTCATCTGGAGTAAATATCATCTTCTTCGGAAATTTAAACTGATTGTATATTCGTTTTATAGTCTCTTCGAGACTTTCTACGAATTTTTGACCGATATCGTCGTCTTCGCTTTCGGCCGTGTACGTTACAGGATCTTGTCGATATAATATATCATCGAAGCATTTTACGTAATAACAAAACGAGCTAGGCGTGTGTTTTTGGTATTTATCGGTGTAAGACACGCGAGGATCTGGCTGGCAAGTGGCTATAGGCTTGATGAAAGATTCGAAATCTGCATAAACGATAAAGGGAACTCTCATCGACCTATTATAATTTTTAAAACCTATCGTACTTCCCGGTTCTGGGACTTCTATTTTTTGAGCGGCGTTTTGCGAACAGTACTCGGAATGTTTATTGAGCGCTTCTATTCTTGTATAACCGTTTAAACATCTTCGACAATAGTGCATTGAAGTAGTTGACTTCTCTGTACGTGATGCCATCAATCTGTTGAAATTCTTTATCCAACAATAATGTTTCTTATCTCCGTCGGAAATAAGCAATAGTTCAACGATAGAAACTTTATCGTCTCGTTGATTCGACACATAAATTGGGAATACTATCTTATTTTCATAACCGAATACGTCAACGCTTATATTATTATTTCTCTCAAACTTGTTTATTATATTAGCATCGGCAGCGACCGGAAATTCGATACCGCTCCAATCGAGTTTCTGGGATTGTTTGATTAGTTCTTTCGTTATTCTGTCGAGATTTTTGCCCGTTGGATTTAACGCTCTAGTAATGCACCACTTGAAACATTGCTCGTCATTATTCTTCATGTTGATAATAGCCTTTTTGCTAGATAGTTCTGTAGGCAACGGAATGTAAGAACTGCCTTTCAATGGTTTATAAACAGCAGTATTGACATCTAACTTTACAACATTCACGAATCTCCAATTACTTCCCCGCATCTGGAAACTGGCCATAGTCTCTGGGATCTTATTTATCGCATTATTGTATATTTCGTTAATATCGGTAGCATCTAAAATAACTTCAGTCTTCGAGACGAATGGAACATTCGCGGATTCTTCTTCTCCAGATTTCATATCAACGCGCTCCATGGTACATGTAAGAACGAGTTGAACCTTAACCTGACGATTTTTTGACAACAGACTAAAAACCTGCGGTCTAACGGCGTTAAGAAAAGACACGGCATCGATTCCAGAAGAACCATCGATAGTGTATTGTTTAGTGAATCCTTTAATAGCCGATGCAGTCTTTCGAATTTCAAACTTCTTTGCATTGATTTTAGCGAAAAGTCTCTTTATTTTCGATTTGAACGATTCCAATCTTTCGTTCACAGGTTTCTTCACTTTAGGAGGTATGTAACTAACTAACCAATCCGCAAAAGAATTAATATTCGACCTAACCTTAGTTTTCAACTCACTGAGAACTTTATTTGGCTTGGAAACGAACTTGGTCGGAGTAAGAATTGGGGTTCGAATATCGGGAACTGGAGAGTCGAGCAAGTTTTTATTTTTGCTCATAGCAGCAATCAGATCCGCTTTTCGCAGTTTCCAATATCCGACCACGCCGCTCCGTTTTGCCATGACTCTCAATTCTTTTACAGTTTTCAACTTGTAGTCCATTCCTTTATATATACATATATATATTCATTTCTTTAAGTGTTGTTTAAGAAAAACACAAATATTTATTTATGTTTAATTTTTTATTTATTTATTTTTTCCCAAAATCTCACAGCTCATTCACAACGGAATCGATAGTTTTGTCGTTAATGCTATCGTACACCTTAATTTTGTATCTATTTCTCCATACTTTTCCATTATACCATTGTATTATTGGTGCGTTTTTCCCGTGCGCCTTAGCTGCTTTGTATATCGACGGATACACGACAATATCACCGGTTTCTAGGTCTAAAATTTCTACTTTTCTCGGCTGATTTCTGATATACCTCGTTCTATCATACGCGCCTTCCTGGTAGTTTCTTTTAAGTATTCGTTCTTTCCGATATTCTTTCCAGTATCCTTTCTGATATTCTATCTGATATGCTTTCCGATATTCTTTCTGCTGCTCTTTCTGCAGTTCTTGCCTTTGTCGTCTCTCTAGTTTCTCTAGTTTCTCTTTTTCTGAGTTATCTTGAACACAAATCTCCATTGCGCTCAATAGAGCTATAAGCTCGGGCTTGTTGAGATGAGCACAACCCTTAACGTTGTGCTGGACCAGTAAGCTTCTCAGCTCTGGAAGTTTCATCTTATTATTACTAATATAAGTAAACATCTCTTTATGTACGTTTAAGAAAAAAAAGAAATTTTATTCATAGCCTTCACCCTTAGCATTTAGCATTTAAATCGCGGCGATTTAAGACGAGCTTCTACCGTAGACGACGTTTAGCTTCTGTCCGTCCGATTGAAACTCCAGCAACTTGTCCGAAATTACGATAGCATAAGCTTCGGTTTCGGCCGGCACTGCCGTATTAAATATTGCTTTGATCTGAATATCGACGACCGACGATTTTAACCGCTCGGATTGTTTGCTAACGTCAAAAACCATTAGCGGATATAGATCTCTGTAATCACTCGGTGTTATATTACTCTGCGTTATCAACTGATCCATTCCGTAGAATTTTTCGCTAAACGTTGCTGCGGCTCGGTACGCTCTCGAGATTTGTTGATTAGGAAACGATAGGTTGTAGTCTACAGCAGGGTATCTTTCCTGATTCATCATTACGTACATGTTCTTAAGATTGCAATGGTCGAAGATCGACGGATTAACTTCTTGATTTCCGTCACGACTTGTCTGAAATCCTACGATTATATACCTCGGTTTTTCCGGAGATGTCTTGACGCTAAGTCTCCAACTGAAAGTAGTCGACTGAGGAACCGTTATGGTGTCGCATTGACGTGCGCGATAGGCTACAGCCAACGATGCTTTCGATTCGATCGTTTTATACAACTGCATTTTTTCCATATCGGATGGGATAACGTGCGGCATAAACCACGATATCTTCTCTATTGCAACTTTTCCAGCCGCTGCATCGGTACCTCTGCAAATAGCATCGTCGTCGGCTTTACGCACTAACGTTAGCGTATGTTTCAAACCGTAAACAATCTTGTCGTAATCATCGCAAAAACCGAAGATATGCTTTAATGCAACTATGAAGCTGAACGTTCCCTTAGCAGTTTTTTTTTGAATAAGATACTGTTGTCTGACCGCAAACCCTACATTAGCATTAACGGTTGCGGCATTGTCTTTATACCACAGCTGATTTAAACCTTGTGCCACTTGAAAATCGTTTGGGTATTTAAGCAGTCCGAGCATCGTGGTAGCTTGACCCGGGTGAAATAAAGTTTCTATTTCTTGATTCGATAGAGAATACGATATTTGACTAAATAGATGCATTAACCCGTTGTTTGTAACAACCACGTCATCGGCATTAACGTATGCGGTGTTATCCGCTTTAGTCAGTCTTCCCTCGAATAGCAAATACGATTCTGAAGGGTGGCTGAACAAGTCTTGGAGTTCGATGTTTATACGAATCTCGCCCGTTGTGTTTAGATTCGTTCTCGCAGTAGGTTCGTACTCGTGAAATTCGTAGCGTTCGATACTCTCGTCCGTCAAAGGTTGTTCCGTGAATCTTAGTATATCTGATTGCATTTTTTTTTATTAATAATATATGATTTTATTTTTTTTAAATATAAATAACCTACGCAACTTTCAATCCAGCTCCGTTTAAGCGTCTAACAAGATCTTGAATTCTAATAGCGCTCTTTGCATTAGAAGTTAAACCGTGCCCCATCATTAAATTATTTATATTTGTATTCTTCGAACGCGCTCCGTCGTTAATTAGTCTAGTCAGCACGTCTTTACTTTCTTGAGTTAGAAAGTCTTTACTTTCTACCGGTTGCGGTTGGAACGCTGAAAGCGCTGGAATCGCTGAAAGCGCTGAAAGCGTTTGTGAACTTGTAGTCGGCAAATTTTTGGAACTCATAATTTTAGCAATCGCTTTATCGACTAACCGCTTCCCGGCGTCAGCAGCGACAGTTTTACCAACATCCAGCGCTTTTTTCCCGATGTCTATAGCCGCATCTTTTCCTACGCTGAGAGCGGTAGACGCTATTTGTTTAGCCGCATTTGACGTAAATAGATTCTTGAAAAAACCCGCAACGACATCGAATATTCCCGCCCCTCCGATAACATATTGTTTCTTATACCTTCTTTTAGCAACTACTAACATTTTTATATTAATAGCATTATATTTTTATATTCATTTTTATTTATCGCTCCTTGTCTTAGTAACTCGTCGCATATACCAACTATCTCATTTCTCACACCCGTATTCCCCGCCTCGAAGCTGGCCATTCGCAGAGATAACATTTCTATTAATGCATTAGGATCTTGAGGAATAACGATACGCTGTAGGCCTATTCCTTTACCTTGCGCCTTTGACGTCATCGAGTCCCATATCGGTTTAATAATATTTTTATATTTTAAGCTCTTAGAGGATTTTGGTTTACTTGGATTTTTCGGCTGCCTCATAGCATTCGTTATCTTCAGAATCTCGGCATATTCTTCCCGATCGTTTGCATTGAAAATCGACTCGTCCGGTTTGGCCATCGTTAATAATTCCCAAAGTCCTGGAGTTCCTTCGTATATCTTAGGCCTATCGCCTACCGTCACGTTATTGCCGTCGATCGATATAGGACTGTCGCCTATATAAAATTGGCCGGCTTTTGAGTTTATACCGAACGTTGTGTCTACCGTCTTTTTATCGGACGCGTATTGTTGCAGGTACTTCACCGCAATATCTCCTAGTTCTAAGGTTTTTATATCTTCTAGGCCTACCGGGTCTTCTCCGTAAGCCTGTATCGAAGGGTATTGAGGAAACTGAATGGCTTTTAACGATGTCGAAATAGAAGCGGGAAGCGCTTTTAAAGCGTTAGCTGTCTCTGCAGAGTTTTCTTTTATAGTAGATAACAAAGCCTTTTGTTCTTTTGAAATTGTTGATTGCGAGTCGACTATTGGTTTGTACAATCTCGTTAATTCTCGTTGTAGTCCGATGTCTCCTAATCTCTCGGATAAAAAGTTTTGTCGAATATTCTTCTTCGATTTCAGAAACTCCTCAACGATAAAATCTCTTTTTGCGGGATCGGTTATCTTTAGAAACGACATTATATTTTATTTATATAAGCTTATAGCTATATTTTTTAAACGTAAATTCGAACGTTAATCCGAACGTTGATTCGAACGTTGATTTCGAACGTTTAATTTACGTTCCCGTTAAAACGTTCTCGTTAAACGTTAATTTTTCTGTGCTAACTTTGGTTTTATTTTTAATTTTTTCTTTCATATCGTTGAATTTCACAAACTCGCTTAGAATTAGCGAATATTCAACGTCTGAAATATTGTCGTCCACAAGAGCTTTTGAAATAAGGCTACTGATTGTGTTTAGTTTTGCTTCGGCTAACGTTTTAATCTTTTCGTGCTTTGTCAATTTCAGTGCAAGCTTCTTACTAACTTGTCCTCCGACAATAATTAACAATCCTACACCTACTGCCGTACCTGTTGCTATCGCTATGGCCGGAGTTGCAATTACAGTAGCAAGAGCTGCCAGGCCCGAGCTGCTGAGCCCCATCACAGTTACTATCAGAGCGTTGTCGATAATGCTAATCATTCTTATATTCCTACGATACTTTGTACTTAAGGCGGTCCTTTTATCGCGTTCTTGTTCGATTTCTTTTTGAATTTCGTTAATTTTTTTAAAACGATACGATTGGGCTGAATTTTCCACTTGTTTATATTCCATTATTATTATTATTAAGATTTTTAAAAATTTAAACGTGGTAATTAATGTAGCATAGCGAATCTTTTTCGTTAATGATAACTACAGAATCGGAATTGTTTTGAATTGTAATTACAATGTCTGCTACATCTTCGCAAATGGTTGAGTCTTGCAAGCTACATTTCTTTTCTTTAATCGCCTGTCTAAGCGAGACTAGACACACTCCTCTAGTTAGTCGAACGCCAAATCCTAGCTCTTGCGAGACCGACGATCTGGGTTGAATTGTGATCACTCCTTGTGCGAAAATCTCCCAACGCTGTGAGCCCGGTTGTCTTATAGCCCGATGCGTTACTTCTTTAGGCAACCAAAATACTGATTCTGGTCGAGTTCTAACTCTGCTCGGAGAATTGCGTTTTGTTATAAACTTGTGCATTGGCATACCGTATCGCGACATTATATATATTTATATATATTTATATATATATTAAAACCTTTACAGAATCATTCCAAGAAGCGGACCAAGGATTGGGATGTTAGAAAGTACTTTTGAAATAGGATTGTCGTTTCCAAGAATCAATCCTGAACCATTGACAAATCCAGAACCTCTGCGCATGTACAGTCCTTCTCCTACACCGTCTAATCCCGACCCTGACCATGGTTTCAGGTAAAGACCTGCTGCGTGCGGAACCATCTTGTAGCTTCTTCCTCCTTTCTTTATGTATAAAGCACTTCCATTGACACCAGATCCCATTAACTTACTTACACCTGTACTCGCTAATCCACTTAAAGCTCCAGTTGCAAGACTTGGCAGAACACTAGAAAGAAGGAATTTTCCAGCTGTAGCTAGAAGTGGTAATAACGCTGGAAGAAAACCACCTTCGACTTTCATATTATGGTGTATTTGCGTTTTACTCATTTTGAGCATAGTACCCGTTCCATTCTGATATGCTTTCGCCATTTTATTAATTTGTGCTCGTGTAAGAGCTAAGACGTGTTCCCCGGATAGATCTGCGTGAGTTAGTCTTATACTCGTTCCTGTCCCTGCTTCAACTGCGCGTTTAATTTTGTCTTTTTGTCCATCCGAAACATTAACTTTTGTATTCGTATATCGACTCATTTTATATATATAATTGAAATTAAAAACTTTAATACCACGATAATTAATTCTCACACTTCTCTAATTTTAAACCTGATCGACAACTCCTCTCCTCGAAGGTTGATTAGTTTTCCATTTTGATCTGTGAGTTTTGTTTCCATAGCTGAAATCGTAAATAGCGTAATAGGAAGATATACTAAATTAACGGGCACTTCTATAATCTTGTATCCGGGGCCTACATTCGGGAAAAAGGAATATATAATGTTTTCCGTTGTTCCGTTAGAGTACGAAGATCCTATTACGTCACTGGTTACTCTCAAACTATTTACGTTCATAATATTTACTATGTTCTCCGATTCGTTATATCCTTCTGAATACACTCGGCTATTAAATCCTAAAACAGTTCTAATCGAGTTCTCGATTGTCATATTGACCTGATAGTTAGCACCGATATCTAACACCGACTTCAAAGTATTGTTGTTCGCTTGTAACGTTATACAGTACGCATCTCCCGTTTCGTCATAATGTCCTGATTGTTTCATGATTCTCTGAATGTGTTCGTTTATATCTGCGATTTCGTAACTTCCTTCTGGGATTTCTATAGTAAACCACGTTTTACCATTATCCGGCGAATAAACAAAGTTGTTGTTTCCAGAAAATATATTCGGGAAAGAAAAATAAGTCTCTAAATTAACAAGACACATTTCATACTTTTTGTTTTTGTCAAGTTGAATCAGAGGATTAAATTTAGTTCTAATTTGCGGGCTCCTTTCGCTCACCAAAATGCTGAATGACTCTTTAGGCTCCGTGTTACGAGCGATCTTTTCTGTGTTCAGAACTATCTTTTCCAACCGCGCTTCCATTTTATATATATAATATATATAATATATATATAATATATAACTTATGAAGAAGCTGAAGGCTTATGCTGAAGGCATATAAAATGTATCCAACGCACTCCTATACTTACCGTTGTTTTTTTTACTGGTTAAATCTATCACTACAAATCCGTGCGGACGCTCCCACGCAGTTTTGCACAGTTTTACAAATTCGTCTTTAGGCATATCATCTACGCCTACGTGATCGTTGTATATATTATTAATATTTTTAAGGTCTTGACGAAATAAGCAGATAAAGTTTGAATTCTCTCTGATGGTCTGTCTAGGCAGTTTAAAATAGTTTTGTGCGAGGTAAAATGAGTCAACATTACTATGTCTTCCTCTGATATAATAAGATTCGCATTTGTTTTGTTTTTCTAATTGTAAATCATCGAAAATCATCAGGTTCTTTTTATGCTGATTCAAGTCTCTCGGATCGGGCACTTCTTCCGAAGTTTCAAAGAATCGACAGTTCATATCGGATTTTTTAACTATACTTTTAGCCATTTCCTCAACAACTGATATTGGCGATACATTTAACCTTGCTATCTCGTCTTGACAACCAAACAAATTGACAATTGCTTCTTTCGATAACTTTTCTTCGAATGCTTTTTTCAGTATTTTATATTCTGGTTGAAAGAGAGATCTTCCAAATACCTGTAGGCTGTCGTAATCTAACCATCCTGGATTCAAAAGTAAATTTAATAATAGCGTAGTCTTACCACATCCAGACTTCCCTACGATCAGACCTCTTATACTTCTAGGTAATAACGGGTTATTAAATCTTTTAGATGTCTCGTCGTTCCATGATAAATCTTTAACTTCCATTTCTTTTTTAATTATAAAAATAGTTTTATATTAAAATGTATATGGAACAGATGTATTGCGTAAAGTGCAAGAGAGAAACCGAATCGAGAAATATTCAAAATATTATCAGTAAAAATAAAAGAATTATGCTTAAAGGTGTCTGTGTCGATTGCGGAAAAACTAAAACTCGATTTGTTTCCGCTGCCAAAACAGGAGGCGATCTAGTTGGGTCTTTAAATTCAGCTACGAAAAATATAAAATTGCCGTGGGCTAAATTTCCTGGGGAATTGCATCTCCCAGGACATTCGTTTACTGGGCCTGGAACTAGATTAGATTTAAGATTGAATCCTGACGGCTCCCCCAAAGACTGGAGTAAACCAGTGGACAGAGTCGATAGAGCAGCATACTCTCATGATTTAGCTTATGACCAGTATTCGGATACCGCTGCTAGAAATGCCGCCGACAGAGTAATGGTAAATGAATTAAATAATATATCTAATCCTACATTACGTGAGCGTGTCGAAAGAGCGATAGTTAAACCTATTTTAGCGACAAAAGCCAATCTTGGTTTAGGTCTAGGTACTTCCGATTCAAAGCCAGCTGTTAAACCGTCTCAAAAATGGACGAATGAACTCGCTGACGAATTACATAAACCGGTAATACGACATTTTACAAAAAGGAAGGTTTACGTTAAAGGTGTTGACGACACTTGGGCTGCAGACCTCATAGACATGCAATCTTTCGCGAAATATAACAATGGCGTTAAATATTTATTAAGTGTTATCGATATTTTTTCAAAATACGGATGGCTTGTTCCGATAAAAGATAAGACCGGAAAATCTGTGTTCGATGCTTTCACCAAAATATTTTCCAGTAGCGGACGAAAACCTGAGAAACTCTGGGTCGATAAGGGTAAGGAGTTTTATAATAAAAACGTGAAATCAATTGGAATCCAGTTATATTCTATTGAAAATGAAGAAAAGTCATCCGTTATCGAACGTTGGAATAGAACGATGAAAGAGAAAATGTTCAAATATTTCACAGCTAATTCAACTAGAAAATATATCGATGTTTTAGAAAATATGGTTTCTCGTTATAACAACACTAGACATTCTTCCATAAAAATGACTCCAATAAAAGCGAGTATAAAGATAAATGAGACCACTGTATGGAAAAATTTATATGGCGGATTGAATCCAAAACCGCCTAATAAACCGAAATTTTCAATAGGCGACAGAGTCCGAATTTCTAAAAAGAAGAAATTCTTTGAGGCGGGCTTTACGCCTAGATGGACGGAAGAGGTGTTTACTGTGACAAAAATTCAATACACCGATCCTCCGACCTATAAGATAACAGATTTAAACGGAGAATATATTCAAGGGTCATTTTACGAGCAAGAATTACAGAAAACGACTCAGGAAGTCTATAGGATCGAAAAAATCATAAGAAGACGTGGAAACAAATCCTTTGTTAAATGGGTGGGATATCCCGAAAGTTTCAATAGCTGGCTTGATAATGAAAGTTTGATAAATTTACATTAGAGCTATGCTGAGCGCATTAGACGTTATTTTACTCTGGCAAAAGGGGGCTGTTGTCCAAAAAGTTAGCATGATATAGCCTATTTTAGACTTAAAATGATAAACAATAATTTCTGTTTTAAATGTTGAAAAAATTATTATTCTATCTTTATTAGTTCCAGAGATATGAATTTTAGAATGTATTGCTACCCGGTGATCAAAGGTTTTTATCTTAATACAAACTCAACATAAATTGCAAAGTTTCAGTGTTTTTAACCTTAAACGTATGGAAATCACTATGTAAAACCCACCAAATGATGCTATTTTTAGGAAGTCGAATGCACAAGCTTTCAAATGAGGTATTACACATGGTAGGCCTAACAGATTGAAGGCCATAAAACAATCTCAGTGAATATACACCAGCGTTCTATGCCAAATGACAAATAAACTGGCTGAGGAAGATCGCAGGGATTTCAAGACTGCAAAAAATAAGAAACGACGACATAAGACAATCATTAGGCATCAAAACAACTCTGATAGACAAAGTCGCTCAGCGAAGACTCCGATGATTTGGACATGTAGAGAGAATGCCAGTTGACCGAATCCCACATAGGCCTATTGCACCTCGATGACCTTCTTTCTACCTGCAGTTCTAAAGACACGTTCTCATAATCTGGTTTTCCCTAGATTTGACTCCCTTACCCTAAAGGTTTCCTGGGTAGGATGCTGTACAGTTAGCCTCTGTTGCTATTATATCATTTTAGATCTAACGCTGTTTTTTCTATCCTATAAATTTCTTTCATCTGCTTGTAATATTGTATGTAAAGCGCTGTGCGTTTGGTAATGGTGTAGGCTAATAAAGAATGTATTTACTTACTTACTTAAATCTTTATCTAAGACTATAGAAACTTCTAAATCTTGATTAGGGCCTAGTGATTAATTATGCATTTCTGTAAGAAAATTTGTGCTGTCTCCTAAACTTAAATATACTCTCATGTTTACAAGACTGCTAAGACACGCTCTTAGATAGAAAATCATCGCTTTAGGCTAAATTATAGTCTTCTATCAAATGTATTATCATGATTGGGTTTTTTAAAATTTATTTTCTACGCCCGACACCAATATTCGGGTAAAATTAGAAAATATTTTACAACACAGTCTTAGGCCTAATCGGCGATGACATTGTGTCCAGCTTAAGCTTTCGATATTATCTATTCTTAGAAACACGGAATTTCCCCGGTCATTTTCACTGATAATCTATAAGCTTCAATTAGATCTAGTGGAGATCTTTCTTCTCTCCGATAACTCAAACCCTTTGGTAAACGTACCCTTTAGCGTAATTAATTATGTTGAGGACATTGAAATAATTATAATCCAGTTTCTCGTTTGAATTTCAATTCGCACGTATAAATCCAAAGAGTTTCTCTATCAAATGCATAGGACCCAAGCCATGGAATGCCCTTCCCATTGAACTAAAATTAATAACGCAACTACATATATTTAAAAGCCTGCTCAAGTCACATCTTATCGTCCAAACATAGAAATCCACAATGTCCCATTTACGGTATATAAACTACTTGGTGTTGCTTAGTCTTACTGGCTTGGTCTTTGGAAGGTTCATATTCTTGCTATGTCTGGTTTGTCGTTATCGGGGTTTGTAAACTATGTGTCATGCGGATATTTTGAGCAGGCGGGTTGATTAAGTCTGTTGTAGTTGTTGGCACAGTGATGTGAATAGGCCTACCTATAGTGAAGACCAAGTGTGCAGGGTACTTAATGCGCTGAATTATTGAGACCATAGCTGATTCTGATATCAATTAAACTGTTAGTTAGGTTAGTTAAGTTTGATCCATTCAATGTGGAACATAATATCACTATCTCTTATCATTTATCTTGCTGCTCGGCCGGTGACACTGGGGTGCCACAGCTAAGCGGGCTAACGCCCTTAGTGGCATCCCATTAGAATTGCACTAATTATTATCTCCTTTAAATTTGTTTATTTGTGACAAACTTTAATTTATGCTTTAACTTAACTTAATTAACAGCATAACCTGATTGTTCTGTATACTGAATGTGTTATTCTAATAAAGTTATTTGATTTGAAAGTTATTTGATTTGAACTATGTTTTCATCGACATTCCAGCTTCTCGTTTGATCTACTTTTCATCGCTTATCCGGCTTCCAGTTGATTTGTATTTTCATCGCTTATCCGGCTAAATGAATGGGAAAATTACACGGCTTTGCAGGAAGGTTGATCGTATTTGAGTAAAAACAGGCTTATGCCTATAGCATGATTTTAAATCTTGAAATACATTAATAACTGTGAATAACATTTCACAGTTTTTGATAGTATACTTACTTATTCTATGTTTTATTCCAAAGACTTGCAGTTTACTTACTTACTCACTTACTCACTCACCTTACTACAACCGGTTAAAAAAGGATAGTTGGCCTGAAAGGTCAACTTGATGAGTTCATTTCCGGAACGTCCGAACGAGACTTAATTGGAGCGAAAAGTGAATTTTTAATTACTTCCATGACCTACATTTTGCTCCAGTAGTCCAATGGTCATGCCTCAAAATTGCAGACTGCAGGAATATTGCGACTATTGCACAACAACCAAATAAATTATTGTGTATTGGATTGACCAATAGAAACGCGCGTTGCAAAATGCTGCAGATATCCTGCCGTATAGATTGGAGACATAGGCCTAAACATACATCATTTGGATGTTTTTTGCTTGCTTGATAAACATAAGAAGATAATAATATTTGAAAAAAGGAGTGTAAATTTAAAAAAATAAACTTGCTTGATAAAAATGAGTGCTATTACTGTTAATCATTTTTGCGTAGCGACGTTGGATAAGTTACGATAACATGCACATTTCTTCCCTTATAATATATTTGTATATTATACAGTTTGATCGTATTTTATAATCTTTGACGTACAAGCGCACAGTCTGTTGTCTCTATAAACGCACGTGTCGTAATGTATCGTTTACATGGTGAACACGTGTTAATATTTCTGTACACTAGTGTTAATTTATAGAACGCGTTAGCTGTGCTGCCGAACACACGTGTTAATATTTCTGTACACCCGTGTTAATTTATAGAACGCGTTAGCTGTGCTGCCGGACACACGTGTTAATATTTCTGTACACCCGTGTTAATTTATAGAACGCCTCAGCTGTGCTGCCGGATGCGTCCGGCGTTCTGAGGATTTACAGTGTAGTTGGAGCCGTCTTCCGCAGGAATTGCGGCTTCAGCTCCTCAGCCTTTCTCTTTCCTCTATTCTGGAAACGCCTGAAGTCCATTTTATTTGTTAGTGATAGCACTGACTTGGGTGGGTTGGGAGTGCCTCTGAATCGATGATTGGCTTCCGTCCGTCCTTCCATTCAGACGTTAACAAATCCACACATCGTCCCTGTAATCGTATTTCCAAATGCATCCATTCACTCGTTCACCCAACCAACCACCCTCCAATCCACCCCATCCAACTACCCACCAATCCATACTCCCACAAGCCATCCAACCATCCTATAATTCATCCCAACCATTCATTCCTTACAAACGCACCGGAAAACTTTGACCCGTGCAGGACACTTAGGCCTATTACACACACGCACGCACACACACACGTCACCAAATGACTCTGTCACAGATACCAGATCATTGATGGGTAAGCATCAATTTCAGGAGCATTGCTCCATGGTGCGTGAAACGATTGTTAATTAAGTGGAAGTCGTTCATCCCAACCATTCATTCATTCATTCATTCATTCATTCATTCATACTCCCATTTATTCATTCATTCATTCATTCATTACAAACGCACCGGATGATCTTGACCCGTGAAAGATATGCCTACTTAGGCCTATTGCACACACACAAACACACACTGTGTGTGTATACATGAATGTACACAGTCTGTATGTACACAGTCTGTATGTATACATGTATGTATACATGTATGTATACATGTATTCGATAAAACCTGCTCCTGCTAATCCAGCTGCTCCTGCAGCAGAAGCTCCTGCTGAAGCTGAAGCTCCTGAAGCTCCTGAACGAAGCTCCTGAACGAAGCATTTCCACTGTTTATTAATTAATTAATTACCTAATTAACTAATTGGCCAATTAATTAACTAATGTGTCAGCTTGCTACAAGTTTCCCTACTGCCATAAAAATTCAAAATTCTCCACGATGCTTGCAATAGCTGAGAATCTTGTTGAAAGACTTTCAGTGAGTGTTGAAAGAATCTTATTGAAAACTTTTCTATAAAAGTCTTAAAATTTTTTTTACAGTTTGAAATTATTTAACGTCAACGATTTCGTCACGAAATAATTATTGTATAGCGCTATATTTCAATGAATAACTCCTTAATTCCGTAATTCGGCATTTCAATAAATATTTCCGTAATTCCGAGGCCCTTTATCAAGTGAGGCCTGGGCCAAATGGCCCCTGTGGCCCCCCCCCTGTCCTAGGCCCTGGCAACGAGGAATTATATAGAGGAACCAGTATGACCGAAAATCTCATGCAAAAATTAATCCAGAGACATATTTGCAGAATGAAAGAGGACAGAAAAATTAAAACTTTGGTTTTTGGAATAATGGAAGGCACAAACAAAAGAGGAAGACCTTACACGGAATGGAGAGATGACATTGAAGACTGGTGCGGAGCACGTCTTCTGCAGCTGAGTCACAAGGCACTGGACCAAATGCAGTGAAAAGGCATTGTCAGAAGGGCATCGGACACCTACGGGCGATGAGCCCATGGTTTTGATGATGATGATGATGATGATGATGATGATGATGATGATGATGATGATGATGATGATGATGATGATGGTGATGGTGATGGTGATGGTGATGGTGATGGTGATGGTGATGGTGATGGTGATGGTGATGGTGATGATGATGATGATGATGATGATGATGATGATGATGATGATGATGATGATGATGATGATGATGATGATGATGATGATGATGATGATGATGATGATGATGATGAACATGATGATGATGAACATGATGATGATGAACATGATGATAATGATGATGATGATGATGATGATGATGGTGATGGTGATGGTGATGGTGGTGATGGTGATGATGATGATGATGATGATGATGATGATGATGATGATGATGATGATGATGATGATGATGATGATGATGAACATGATGATGATGAACACGATGATGATGAACATGATGATAATGATGATGATGATGATGATGATGATGATGATGATGGTGATGGTGATGGTGATGGTGATGGTGATGGTGATGGTGATGGTGATGGTGATGGTGATGGTGATGGTGATGGTGATGGTGATGGTGATGGTGATGGTGATGGTGATGGTGATGGTGATGGTGATGGTGATGGTGATGGTGATGGTGATGGTGATGGTGATGGTGATGGTGATGGTGATGGTGATGGTGATGGTGATGGTGATGGTGATGGTGATGGTGATGGTGATGGTGATGATGATGATGATGATGATGATGATGATGATGATGATGATGATGATGATGATGATGATGATGATAAAGCGCAAATAGTATCGTCATTATATAATTGTAATTGTAGTTGTAATTAAAAGCTTATATATAGCGACACTTCGAGACTCATCAGATGATATTTGGCCTACATGCTCTCTAGGACTAGACACTTATTCCAGTGAGTGTTTCCCAACCTGGGTGCCGCGAACCTGTTCTAGAGGTGCGGCAGTTGGATGGCAGAATGAGTTTTAAAATGTGGAAAACTACTGACATAGGTCCATCGCTATTTAAAAAACGCAAAGTAGTGCAGAAATAACGGCAACGTCGCGGCTTAATACATGAAACGTTGCTCGTCATTAAAAAATAAAAACCTAGGGGAGGGTGCCCCAAGTGAGTGCACAAGATTAGACGATTCAGTTTTCTTGCAGACGTGCTGCGCGTTACTTACTTATTAGCATTCAATGAATAAACGATAACCTATTCTACGTATATGTATAAGTTTCTGTATCTATGTTGACGTTATACGACGGTAGGTAAACATTTACACTTTTATGCTATTAGCCTATTCTTACAAGTTTGCGGTTTTAAGTATGATCGCACAAAGTCATCAATGTACGGTGACATTTTGGAACGCTTGTGGTGGCTTGGCACAGTCGTGTTACCTAAATACATGCATTTCAAGATGGGCGATAATACGTTGTCCTTTATTAAATAGTGATGCTTTCACACATTACGCGTGGAGCAGCGTTTTTCAAACTGTGGTCCGCGGACCAAGAGGGGTCCGCGAAGGATATGGCGGGGTCCGCGAGAGCGTTTTGAAAATATAATAACTAATGACTAACACTGCATGGTTTCACATGCCAGTTATACATGGTAAAACACCTATTCTAAAACAGTATTTAGGTCAGTGAGTGTGAGCTTTAGGCTATACAATCAATTAGCGGTTTTGGCAGCACTATCTAGTGATTTATACGCAGAGCAGAGTTTTTCAAACTCTGGGACAGGCTGTTACATGCACACGTCACAAGCCAGATGTACATTGTAAAACCACGATTCTAAAACAGTATATAGGTCAGTAAGTGCCAGCTTTAGTTTGTACAATCAATTAGTGGTTATGACTGCGCTAACTAGTGATGTGTAATGCCAGCAGTGACACCTGCTGACATTAATGAATCCGTCGTCGCTGATCATCCATCCCCTCAGAAGTAGCCTGATGCTGCTACAACTTCACCGTATGACATCCAGGGTCCGATTTCTCAAAAAAAGTAACGGGGGGTCGGACATCTGAATAAAAATTTACTAAGCCGCAATTAATTTTTTAGTCGTTATTTTTAAATGAAGTTAATGAACTTCCACAATGCGTCCATAATTTCATAATTCCATAGTTTCAAAAATTCCGTAATTTCTTTTTTCTAGGCATTACTGACCAAATGAAGAAAATCCCCGACCCTTCCATACACCTATCGACTAACTCTTTGTCTCTTACCTTCATCTCCGACTCCTCTGTCCGCAATCTTGATATTACTTTTGATCCACATCTCTCCTTCTCCGACCACATCTACAGCCTCTCGTACTCCTGCTTCATGCACATTCGTGACCTCCGCCGCATCATGCCCATGCTCGACCTTAAAACTGCCTCCAACATTGCTACCTCCATTGTTTATTCGAAGCCTGATTACTGCAATTCCCTCTTGCTTAACCTTGAATCCACTCAAATCAAGTGTCTGCAGCTTATCCAAAACTCATTAGCATGAGCTGTCACTAGAACACCGAAACATTATATCATTTCCATCCTCAAATCACTCCATTGGTCCAAGGTAATGAACAGCTGGTCAAGACAAGAAATTCAGGATCATGGTCATTGAAGTATCTGGGTCATGTTTATTAAACCAGCTCGGTAGAGATCTATCCGCCTGTCTGAGTCAAGGTCATTAAATATCTGGGTCAAGGACCGCATGCAGATATATATATGCTATATATATATATATTGGGTCAAGGTCAGCGAGTGAACTAATGGTAGTTTTATATTCAATCGTTGTGTACTGTTGGTCAGTATAAACTGTTCATAAATGCGTTCCTTGGACAGTATCGGTCGATTTAAAATCTGTAACTTTGATGAGAATCTTGCTATTAGTAATTCTTTCAAAAGTTGTGTAAATGAGAGAGAGAGAGAGAGAGAGAGAGAGAGAGAGAGAGAGAGAGAGAGAGAGAGAGAGAGAGAGAGAGAGAGAGAGAGAGAGAGAGAGAGAGACAGACAGACAGACAGACAGACAGACAGACAGACAGACAGACAGACAGACAGACAGACAGACAGACAGACAGACAGACAGACAGACAGAGACAGACAGACAGACAGAGACAGACAGACAGAGAGAGACAGACAGACAGACACAGAGACAGAGACAGACAGACAGACAGAGACAGACAGAGACAGAGACACAGAGACAGACAGGCAGAGACAAACATGCAGACAGGCAAAGACAGAGTATGTGTACAATACTTAGAAAAGAAAATCCGATCTTCTGCAGTATTTCCCACCACCACCCCTCCCCTATAAAGACTACCTGAACAGTCTTCATGCAGAGAAACTCAAGGCTGGGTCTGCAAAGTACCCTCCCCTAATAAATATGAGAAGCGATGTCGTTCCGCCAAAAAACTGATGTTTGACAAACAGTCATCTTGAATTAAGAAGACAACGACCAAGAAACGCTTAGGCCTTGGACTATACCTCGTGTGAACAAGCCATCCATGTCCTCTTCTGCGGACAATACGCCATGCTGCATCTGCGTAAAGTGTTTCAACGAACCGCCAATTGACAGATGGACCCAGTGTCCACAATGTACCCAGTGGCTAAGAATATGTAGCCCTATAGTATGGACGAATGACCAGTCAGCCTAGAGCTTGTAATCATACTGCTGGGCATTCTGGGATATGCTGGCAGATAGCAACTGCAGAGCACGCGTGCATAAATACGATAGACTTATAATGTGTAATTGAAAGGAGTAAAATTTATCGTGTTGATGTTGATAAATTATTTAAATAACAATGACATGATTAAAACTTAAAAGACATCTAACTAATGTAAGTAATATGATGTAGGATGAATGTAAGTAATATGATGCAGGTTGAATGTAATGTAATGTAGAATGTAGAATGAAATAAATGAATGTAGTGTACTGTAGGCTGGATGTAATGTAAAGTAGACTTAATGTAATTTGATGTAGGCTGAGTGTATGCAATGTAGGCTAAATTTAATATAATGTAGGCTGAATGTAGTTTGATGTAGGCTGAATGTAATGTGATGTAGGCTGAATGTATGTAAGCTGAATGTAATGCTAAATGTGAGCTGAACGTAAAGTAAAGTAGGCTGAATGTAATGTGATGTATGCTGAATGTAATGTAAAGTAGGCTGAATGTAATGTGATGAAGGCTGACTGTAATGTGATTCTCATTTAAAATAACCGGGGTCAAAGTTTGGGAAATATCCCAACTGAAGTTCGCTCATCCCCTAATTGTTTCCATTTTAAACGCAAACTACGCACTTGTCTCCTAGAAGAATCTGACTACCAGATACCTTCCTCGCGGTCATCTCTCTCCTCGTCGTCCTCCTCCTCTTCTTCCTCGTCCTCTTCCTCCTCGTCCTACTGCTCTTCCTCATCGTCCTCTGGAACACCCTCTGACTTGACGTAGCGCTCGTGAATAGGCTGGTGCTCTGCACTTGGCCTTCGAGTGGCTCTTTAGAAGTTTGGAGATTACGATTACGATTATTCCTCGTCCTCCTCGTTCCATTTCAGCAGTTAATGGCTGCACAGAAATCAGGCATGTCTTCAAGACAATAACAATTACGATTATGTAAATTATATGCTTGTAAATTATACACATGTAATTATCTTAATTATACGTTCGTGATGCTAACACGTTAACTGCTTAATATACTATACACCGCTGACGCGCATCCGTCTTTGTTTATGTGAGGGGATATTCCAAATTGCATCTCTCAGCTCATTACTCAGATACCACTGTGTCTATTCTTAGCAGCAGCATACAATGCGCGAGGCTGTTAGTGAACGGTCTCTCCCCAGTAGTACCATGACTCGTGTGGACTGGCACTGTTAAAGTAATGCATGGCAGTAGGCTAATGCTAGGTCTAGCTTCAGGCCTACTTGATACGAGGGGCGTCCAATCCATATAGTAGGCTAACGTTGAAGCAGGAGTCAAATTCTTCATTGAAAAGTATGGGGAACGAATTTCTCCTTTCAACGGGAGGCAAAAGATGGGGGAAGTATACTGCCTCATTGCCATGGACGCTCCTGCTTGATACATAGTTTACATAGCATAACTATACCTCTCATGTGTTCAATCAATGCGGCATGTTTATTCAGCTTTGTTCTGTTTGGTGAGCACAGCGCATGCAGTGACGATACGTGTGCTAAAACCGCTTGTTCACAGTGCAATCATCACTCTTCTAGCGTAATATGGCACAATGGAGTTGATTTTATTAAATAAAATTGTTTAGTATGGGAGAAGAATTTGATATGTGAATGTCCCATTGTGAGCACCCTTGTGCCAAATATGAGACGATTTGCAGGTCAACAAAAGGGCCCTCCCTGTGCAATGCCCTTCCTTTCTCTCTACGGGTAACCTTACTTTCTGGATCTCTTCCTATATCTCTTTCCGGGCTTAAAACCTTTTTCTTCTCTCGGAGCCTTCGCACTGGATGGGTGCTGAGTGGCCTCAGCTTTAAGCGGCGCTATACAAATCTCTAAATACGACACGATACAATACGAAGTCTGCTGTCTTCTTTAAGCCATACGTGCTACATTGCAAATTGTTTTCCAGATTGTGGGTGAAGGGTTAGTTTAAAGGAGGGATGAAATAGCGGATACGTAGGCTAACGTCATCAGCATAAATGACTTAGAGCAAATACTGTGACACCCTCCCCTATTCCAGTGCAGCGTTTCTCAACCTGGGTGCCGCGAACCTGTTCTAGTAGTGCCGCAGCTGGATGGCAGAATGGGCTTTTAAAAGGGAAAACTACTGACATAGGTCTGTAGCTATTTAGGGAACATACAGTAGTGCAGAAATAATGGCAACGTCGCGGTTTTATACAAGGAACGTTGCTCGTCATTAAAAACAAAAGCCTAAGCCTAACTGGAAGAAAACTTACGGTGGCCCGTTCCGGCCATCTGGTAATAAAAAAATAAAGTCGTTATAACGACTTTAAAGTCGTGATAACGACTTTAAAGTCGTAATAACGGCTTCAGCATCTACTCGCTTGCTCAAGACGTTTCTGTTTCCATGGGCTCATGCACTGAGGGCGCCTCTGAATAGTTTATACTGCGAGAGGCGCCTTATAAATTACTTGATACGATACGATGCGATATATACACCTATTAGTAAAACGCATACGAATTAAACTGATAGCCTAAACATGAAAGAAGTCGCAATAAGCCCGTGTTATTTATAGAACAATTTGAATTCTGAAAATATATTTATTGTCTATTTTTAGCACCAAAAAGTCGTTGTTACGACTGTAAAGCCGTTATAACGACTTTATTTTTTTTAATTACCAGATGGCCGGAACGGGCTACCGTAAAAACTAAATGAAATGAAGGTTACGTGCCATTGACTGAATGACTTTCAGCATGGGGGCCTGCGAAAAAGGTGGGGAGTTCTGTTCCAATGGCACAATTTACCATACAAATACCACTTACACGTACGTATAAGAAGCAGGTCATTATCCTCACATCCGGCAAAACTCTCTAAGAGAAAGCAACCAACCTTAACTGGTTCAAAACCAGCAACAAGTCATCCTCAAGCGGGAAGAAAAACTTCGACTGGTCGAGAGACTGCTAAAAACTATAAGCACAAAAACCCAGTCTAACTTTAAGTCATAGCACAGAGCCCTTCATATAGCATTTACATTTCCCGCCAAATGTAATGTAATGTAATGTAATGTAAATCTCCGAAATTGCTCAGCGCCACACAAAAGCCACGTCAGGGAGACCAGCTTATTCACCGGCGCTATATCAAATCAAGTCCGCAATAGCCATGTCCGCCTTATCCGTTCCGGTGCCAGGTCAGAGTCCGGGGAGGTCAAGCCGAGGAGACAGCAGGGTGCTACGGTGGTAATCGGTGATGATGGCGGCTGCGTGGTGGCGTAGGAATGGAATCAGGATAGGATAGCTTGAAGAGTTCGGTTTTCAGTCGTGAGTGGAAAGCAGCGGAGGACAGTGCGAGCGGAGGAGAGGTGATGTCAACAGGCGATATGGGAGGATGAGCAAACTGGTGGAGATCTTTTGGGAGATTGTTCCAAAGAGAAATACCAGCCAAATACCAGACGGCACTGACCTTATGCAAATCATTGCACTCCACTCAAACCACACACATTATATATATATGCCGATTATGAGCCTAGCCCTGCATATATATTAGGGTGTTTTTATGATGCACATGATTTTTTTAACTCGAAGATCTTTTAACGGCCAGGTCGAATTATCATGCCAATTAGCGTAAAAACGCCATGTCCGAAATTATATCGCGATAGCTGAACATTTAGGACTGGCGCAAGGCGACCGAAATTAGGAACCCGGTGACCTGTCTCGGTTTTGCCAAAATTTTAGACGTTACGATGTCTGTTCTTCGTGTTTTCGATCTTCAACATAATTACAGTAATTAATTAAGCTATTGTGGTTTTCTAGAGGAGACACCTGGTGCTACATCAATAGCATGGTATTTAACGCGAGTGGCTGTTTCCCTTGGTAAGAGTATGTGTTTGATCCCCGAATGAGTTTGTGCCAATCAGATAATGTCGTGGTTTCCGATCGGAGCAATCTGTCTACAACAATAATTCCCTCGCCCATGACGATATCGTGCAAGCATGGCGGTAGCGACGGAGGTTTCTCTGTTGGCAACATCATCTGAGGAAGAGGCGTCATCAAATAGCTCAGAAAGAGAACCAGAACCTTCAACGTCAGCTGGACCACCAAAGCGGCGAAAGGGAACAATCTCTGTAGTTACCCGTGATGCTGCAGCAGCTCTAGATCGTACCAAAACCAGCAACAGGAATGCCTCTCAGATTTTCTCTGCTCTCGCTGCATCCAATCTATATGCAGCACCAGCTGGTGAGCTGATCATCTATCCTTCTGCTATCCATCGAGCAAGGAGGATAATCGTGCAGCTCTAGCAGCTGAGATTCGTGAATCTTTCGATCCGAAGGTTCCCTTACTATGCACTGGGACGGCAAGATCATGCCAGATTTTACAGAAACTGGACGAGTGTGCGTTGATCGTCTTCCAATAATGGTATCTGGTAAGGATGTGACCAAACTATTGGCCATCCCCAAACTCCAATCCGGGACTGCTGCCTTCATGGCAGATGCGTGTTTGGCCGAGATCAGAAGTTGGGGATTGTAATACAGAATCGTGGCCATGTGTTTCGACACAACGGCGAGTAACACGGGTTGCAAGGGCGGCGTATGCATCAAGCTGGAAACGGAATTAGGAAAAGACCTCTTGAACCTTGCCTGTCGACATCATGTTTCTGAAATTGTTCTGGAAAAGGTATTTTCACTGCATGATTCTGTAAGGTCTCCAAAATTGGAACTCTTCAGTCATTTCCGTGACTTCTGGCCGCAAATCGATCAGACCAAGTATCGCACAGCAATGGAGGATAAAGACGCAGCACAAAGAGTCAAAGAAATTCGAGAGAATGTCATCACCTTCGCTCTGCAGCAACTGAATGCTGAGACGACTACGAAGAGCTACTAGAACAGTCATTTTCCTAGGAGGAATTCCACCGAAAGGAATAAAGTTCAGGTACCCAGGGGCATTTAACCGCGCGCGTTGGATGGCACGTGCGGTTTATGCAATCAAGATGTAGCTTTTCAGAGAGCAGTTTCCCATTCAACAACACCAGAGGGCATCTCGACAATCTTACTCTCAAAAGATGCGGAATCATCTACTTCGAGTTTCACTTTTTGTGACCACAACCTACGTGGAGTACTGGTTCACCTGTGCATCACCCAATGAAGCCCCAAGGAACGATCTTCAATTCTTGCAGGCAATCCATACTTACCCAGACAAGGAAGTCTCACAGGTCGCCCTAACAGCATTTTCCCGACACCTTTGGTATTTGTCGGAGACCTTGGTTGGCCTCAGCCTTTTTGACAATTCAGTCACCTTCGACGAAAAACAGCGCATGGTCTATAACATGCGCAACAATCAGGGATCCGACGAACCTCCAAAGAGGCGTCCTCCCATACATGATCCATCTACAAAAGCGCTATCAGATTTTTTACCACTTCTACCATCAAACTTTTCCAACTCCTCAAATTCGATTACGCTTTTCTTGATCGAGATCCACAACAATGGGAGTCAGAGCATTCGTTCAATGAGGCGAAAGACATCATATCCGCCCTAAGAGTGACGAACGATTTAGCGGAGAGAGGAGTGGCTATAATGCAGTCCTTCAATGAAGCCCTGGTTCGAAATGAGGAAGAGGAAGAGAAACAATTTGTTCTTCAAATGGTTGAATACCATCGAAATAGATTCTCAAAAGCACTAAAGGGACTAAGTAATGACAAATAACTGAAGGTTCTTGGTTTGCTCTTGCCTTATTTTTTATGTTTAAGTGTTGAAATTGTTTGGATCTGCGAGAATTACAATGTATGACATTGTTTTCTAAGTGGTAATTTTTCCCGGGCTTTGCGCCAGTTCTAAATCTCTTTTGATTTTCATCTAATTTGGCAAATGTTAATGTTTCTCAAGGTGGAACACAAAAACAACCTGGCCGATATAAATTTTGAAACTTCAAATTATAGACACACCCTAATATATATATATATATATATATATATGTATATATATATATATATATATGTGTGTGTGTGTGTGTGTGTGTGTGCGTGCGTGCGTGCGTGCGTGCGTGCGTGCGTGCGTGCGTGCGTGCGTGCGTGTGTGTGTGTGTCGATAATGGGTCTAGCCTGTGTGGATATTATGTCGATTAATTATAGGCGGGTATCAACACATATAGCGTCGCATCCTTAAACATCCTGGTTAAATGAGCAAACAGGTCAGTTGAGAAAGCTCTAAGCTCATTAATCTATGTGTGAACTTTCATGCATTTAGATTGGAGTATGAGCACGGCTTAAACCTTACGCGTCCAACATCATCATCATCATCATCATCATCATCATCATCATCATCATCATCATCATCATCATCACCACCACCACCACCATCATCATCATCATCATCACCACCACCACCACCATCATCATCATCATCATCATCATCATCATCATCATCATCATCATCATCATCATCATCATCATCATTAGTTCCTGACACCGGCCATTTAGCGATGACGACTACGAATAAATAAGTCTGTCCACATGTCCAAACCATCGATAAACGATGTTGTCTAGCACTGTTTGGCTACCTAATGATTGCTTTATGTCATCATTTCTTATTTCCTGTAGCCTTGAAATCTTTAAAATTTTCCGCAGCCAGATCATTTCTGCTGTGAGAAATCTAGATTCATCTTGCTTTCGCATTGACCAGTTTTCCGATCCGTATAGGAAAAAGGCCTGTGTCATCGTCTCGTATATTCTTGTCCTGTTTATTCGTTACTTCTCGACCTCTCCATATCCTGTTCATTCTTTCAAAATGCTTGTCGAAACCAGCAGAAAATTCGGTGTAGTTACCAACGCAGAGAAAATCAAAGCAATCGGGTGCAACACAAGGAAACAACGGCGTTGGAATATGACCAGTTGGCAGTTTTCCCAACAGCTTTATAGGCAAATCACTCTTCGAATTCTGGTCTAGCAAACGAAAGAGATCATCATGAGTACGATCGCTTGCATTGGCACAAGAAAATACGAGCGACAGTGCAACAGTTTCACATTTCCTTTGGCTTTCTCTTTTCATTCAGAGCGATCCTACAACCTTTTAGTCTATGGCTATTTCATGTGAAGTCTTTCACGGACCAATGCGTAGAGGTATTTGCTCAGGTGTCATAGGTCATGGCCCGCACGGTGACATAAAAACTGAGGCAGCATAGGCCTCGCTAGACACAGCGGTCCTGTTATTCGCTGCTCTTATGTGCAAGCAGGTAGCCTAAGTAAATGCGATTTATGTCTTGTGAGTTATTTTAACATTGCTATACGAGTGATTTGTTGGATTAGATTGGCCTGGGTATGACTGGGTTTGATTAGATAGGGTTCTATTGGAGAAGTCCTGATTGGATTGGATTAGAGTGGATCGGATTGGGTTGGACTAGACCGGATTGGATGGGATCATTCTTGATTAGATTAGATTGAATTGGATCAGACAGAAATGGATTAGATTAAGTTTGATTAGAGTAAACCATAAATCATATCATGTCTGGAATAACTTACCCCTGCTACTAGTATTATAGGCTACCCACTCTATTTAAAAACAGTCTGTTTGCGCATAACTGAATGAACAAAACATTGAATGAATTATAGTTCCTGTTAGTTAAGCTTTCTAGTTGTAGTTTCTTTTATAGTGGGGCAGCCTGGTGCAAAATATGAAGGAATTGCTCATTAAAAGACAGAAACATGAAATTTGGTACATAGTATGAACATGTCCTAAGGAAAATATTTAGCTATAGGGCCATCGCAGATTTGCCTCCTGGCTCCAATGGCAGCCATTTTACAAAATGGCCGACCGAAAATAGAGATTTTTCAATATCTCAGCTTCTAGTTCTCTTAGAATCGTGATTTTGGTGTCTAAACATACATATTTAAGAGCAAGGATACTAATAGAACTAATTGTAATTACTTACCTACAAGAGAAAAGCCAATTATGGTAGCCATCTTGAAGTTAAGGTGACCTAAAAGGGCAGTCCAGTCCACAATACTAATCAATTGCTTATTGACTGATAGGAGCATGAAATTTAGTAGATAGTATGATCGTGTTCTAAGGAAATGTTTTAGTTATAGTGCCATCGAAGAATTGTCCCCTGGCCTCAATGGCAGCCATTTTCCAAAATGGCCGACCGAAAATAGAGATTTTTCAATATTGCGGCTTCAGGTTCACTTAGAATCGTGATCTTGGTGTCTAAACATACATATTTAGGGGCAAAGATTCCAATAGAACTAATTGCAATTACTTGAGTACAAGAGAAAAGCTAATTGTGGTAGCCATCTTGAAGTTAAGGTGACCTTAAAATTTAATTTTCCCATTTTGGATTACTTCCTCGTCATGTTAAATTAAAATTATGATTATAATTTTGGTTGTTAAGCGTACAGTATTTTGGGCAACGATTGCAAGGGAACTAACCATTTATGAAACTTGTTGTTGTGTTCATGTTCATGTAGAAATTAAACAAATTATGGAATATCAACAATTCAGCCTATTATTATTGTCCTCGTAAATGTACATTAAACGATATTACAGAGCTAGTCCACATTTTGGAACTAGTGTCCAGACAAAGTACTGCTCACAGAGTCATGTGGGGCCTAACATTGTCAACGTCATTCCAGGTCACATAGGCCTCTACACAGACAGAGACCAGTTCACTGTCGAGTAGCTTTCACACTACAGCCCTTCTCGCAGCATCATCTGAGCAGTTCTGTCCAGAAGCTTTGGCAAGTGTTGTCCACTTCACTTCCCAGTCTCTTTCGATCGTTTGCAGCCACCCCCAATCACCAGGACATGGTATCCTAGGAACAGCTACAAACATCTGTGCCCATACATGACCTGCCTGGTAGGTAGCTCTCTTTGGCGTGTTCCACAAGTGCAGCTTGAGTTGGTGGAAAGCCATCCATTGGTACATCGAGCTGATCATCAGCAGAGCTGGAAGTTGATGCTAAGGTGCAGAAGGCTAGGATGACGTCGTTGAATGTCTTCCAAATGTCCCAACAGTCCTTTCTCCACGGCCAGCAGAGGATGATACTGCATCACATCTGCTAAATGAGTGTAGGAAGGCAAGGCTACGCACTTCTCTGGGCAAGGGCACATGCCATCTCATGAGTTGATAGGTATCTAAAGCTTTGCCGGAGGAAAGCCAACCCACAGTTCGTCAATGCTGAGCTGTTGAACCGCTGCTATGGCTAAACTCAGAGTCAACTTCACGGATCATCATTTTACGGTAGCCATGTTTGGCAGCATCTGGGACACGCAGCAAAATCCTTGTATCAGATTCCTCCTGAGTAAAAGGAGCAAGTCCAATGATGCCCTTGGCTGAGTACAGAGCACGTCCTTGCGGTGTGTGACGATGACCTGTCTTTCTGTTTCTGTTTCAAGTTTTGTTATTTGCAGGCTCAAAAAAGAAAACAACTCTGACTTGTTTTCACTGTTCCTTAGAAATTCCTGCCAGTTTCTAGGTAGAGCATCAGAAGATTCCACGCGCCTGCTGCTTCCCTTACCCCTCACACTGCATGTGTATGTCTTCAAGCTGCCATGAACAATATGCACATATTCATCCCATACCACATCTACCCCATGCTCATGATCCAGCTGTCTTGTGATGTAGGGCAAGAAAACATGGGAAGCATAATCTAAGAAAGTGCACACAGTGCCAGGTTTCAGTATGTTGACTAAGACTACTTCGTCCAAGATAACAGAATCAACAGTAGGTACACCCAGTGAAAAGCCTGGCTGGATATCTGAGATGGCGTCATCTGCTGGAGTGGGAGCCACGTCTTCTAGGCAGCTCACAATGTCTTACTTGGTTTCTAGCCGCAATTTATCCATATTCGAAAGCGATGGTGGGTGTTAGTCGTACGAGCAACGAGGAGAAGCTGCACTTGTGGAACACGCCAAAGAGAGCTGTCTACCAGGCAGGTCATGTAATGTATGGGCACAGATGTTCGTAGCTGTTCCTAGGATACCATGTCCTGGTGATTGGGGGTGGCTGCAAACGATCGAAAGAGACTGGGAAGTGAAGTGGACAACACTTGCCAAAGCTTCTGGACAGAACTGCTCAGATGATGCTGCGAGAAGGGCAGTAGGAGACAGTGCAAACGTGTGAAAGCTGCTCAACAGTGAACTGATCTCTGTCTGTGTAGAGGCCTATGTGACCTGGAATGGCGTTGACAATGTTAGGCCCTATATAACTCTGTGGGCAGTACTTTGTCTGGACACTAGTTCCAAAATGTGGACTAGCTCTGTAATATCGTTTAATGTACATTTACGAGGACAATAATAATAGGCTGAATTGGTGATATTCCATAATTTGTTTAATTTCTACATGAACATGAACACAACAACAAGTTTCATAATTTGTTTAATTTCTACATGAACATGAACACAACAACAAGTTTCATAAATGGTTAGTTCCCTTGCAATCGTTGCCCAAAATACTGTACGCTTAACAACCAAAATTATAGTCATAATTTTAATTTAACATGACGAGGAAGTAATCCAAAATGGGAAAATTAAATTTTAAGGTCACCTTAACTTCAAGATGGCTACCATAATTAGCTTTTCTCTTGTACTTAAGTAATTGCAATTTGTTTTATTGGAATCTTTGCCCCTAAATATGCATGTTTAGACACCAAGATCACGATTCTAAGTGAACCTGAAGCTGCAATATTGAAAAATCTCTATTTTCGGTCGGCCATTTTGGAAAATGGCTGCCATTGAGGCCAGGGGACAATTCTTCGATGGCACTATAACTAAAACATTTCCTTAGAACACGATCATACTATGTACTAAATTTCATGCTTCTATCAGTCAATGAGCAATTGATTCGTATTGTGGACTGGACTGCCCTTTTAGGTCACCTTAACTTCAAGATGGCTACCATAATTAGCTTTACTCATGTAGGTAAATAATTACAATTAGTTCTATTAGTATCCTTGCCCCTAAATATGTATGTTTAGACACCAAGATCACGATTCTAAGAGAACTAGAAGCTGAGATATTGAAAAATCTCTATTTTCGGTCGGCCATTTTGTAAAATGGCTGCCATTGGAGCCAGGAGGCAAATCTGCGATGGCCCTATAGCCAAAAATTTTCCTTAGGACATGTTCATACTATGTACCAAATTTCATGTTTCTGTCTTTTAGTGAGCAATTTTACACCAAGCCGCCTGACTATTATTCTGTTGTGTTAAAGACTATTATGTTAGTCACTGGTCATTTTAGACCAATTTATTTTCAAATAAGTTACCCTAATAAGCGGGTCTCTCCTGGGTCTGCCTTTTGTATCCCTGAAACATATTTGTACAATGCAGTTTGTAATGGTTTTGGAGGAACAATGAATGAATGAATATCATATCGTATATCATATCAGATTAGAGCTTAAACGTGTGAGCACTCTTGTAAGCTATATCTGGAAATATGCTAGAGCCACACACTCTTAAACCTATTAAATTTAAATCCTAAATTAACTATGGAATCTGCATACCTGTTACAAGCATCTGAAAACTGCTCTTTATCGCCGTAGTTGGGCTGGGAGCGCCTGTGAGTTGGTATCCTTGAGGGGCGCTACATAAGTCCTCTGAATGAATGAATGAATGAATGAATGAATGAATGAATGAATGAATGAATGAATGAATGAATGAATGAATGAATGAATATGGACATGAACATTTGCCTGTGATAATGCGAGACTTAGTGAGCCACTAAGTGTCAGAAGACGTTCAAACCATAATGACTATATTATTCGAGACACTCAGCCTACAAGAGCTGCCCCTTAGCTAGGAATGCGGAACGGTCGTGGGCCATGACTTTTGTGACTCAGACGACACAGATGCATACGCCGCCAGTCATTTCACCCTAGTCTACTATTTCAAAGTCAGCCGTCATCTCCAACCCCATACCGAAGCACCAGGTCCTCTGTGTGGCCCTGGTGTAGCAACCGTCCTTGTCGTTCAGCGTGTCATTACGAAGATGATTACCGTCGCCCTCCTCCTTTATCCATGCTTCGGACTGGCACCGCACGAGCGTAAGGCAGTGACGGAGTTTCAGTACAATTATTCAAGGAGGTCATCTGATCGCTATGCCGGATTTAGACTTGGGGAGGCTCTAAGCTATATAGAGCTTGGAGGACCTTTGTTGAAAAATTACACCAGTAGGTATCACAAAACTGTAAAACGTATATATGCCTTTTAATTATTTGATAGCAAGGCATTTTAAGTGAAAAATTCAAATTATTTTCAACAGAGTGACTTTACCCAGGCAAGATGGAATTTGCAACACAAGCTGTTTAATATTTAAATTCAATTCAACAATTTTTATTGTTCCCAAATTAAATCAGTATTGTACAGTTATTATAGTAATTATCATTTTGGTAACAAATGGAAAGCCCAGAAAGGCCGAGATACCCACTAACCAGGGCTACCTTTGTAACACATTTAAATCAATAATAATGACAGAATATCTTCTTAAGGAACCAATAATTCAAGTTAGTTGATTTTAACAAGTATTAAACATCATAAGATAGTCATAATAGTCTTGACTAAATATAGTCTTATATTAACTAAAAATCAGATATGTCGGTAACAATAATCGACGAGTCCTTAGTAGGTTTAAGAATTGTAGGGAAAAGATGAGAGAGCACCAAAGACCGCCATACATGTGCTTTGTCGATTTTAAGAAAGGATTCGATTGTGTGTCACATGAGCAATTGTGGCTATCGATGGTTGAAATGGGATATCCAGCACATTATCAACCTGATAGCAGAACTGTACAGAAAACAGACGGAAAAGGTAAAATTCGGCGGTATAATGTCAAGTGAGTTTAGAATAAGAAGGGGAGTCAGACAGAGGTGTGTAATTTCGCCAACATTATTCAACATGCTATCCGAAATGGTAATGAGAAAGGCTCTGAGGGGATACACAGGAGGCATTCAAATTGGAGGAAGGAGGATAACAAATCTACGATATGCGGACGACATAGTGATTATGGCAAGCACGGAAACGGAACTGCAGCAACTGGTGTCTCGATTGGACAGAGAAGGACGAAATAAGGGCCTGGAGATCAACATGAGCAAAACAAAGTGTATGGCGCTGACAGGGAAGCAGTGCAACATCAAAGTACAAGGCATCGATATCTATATTTAGACCTGGATTGCGCTTAGCCTATTCGTTCTGCACGAATCGGCGCGGTCGGCGAACAGGCCTTTCCGCCATCTTCCTACTCTTATTCTATTAGCTGTGCGTTGCATACCTGTAATAAAGTTTCGACTAAGACCTTCAAGTAAAGAGCATTTCCACATTCAATGCAAGCTAACCAACCGTTAATTGATGTTCAGTCGTCTTACTACGACTAGTACAAATTAGTATGTGTTGTTTAGCAACAATTCTTTAGTAAAGGACCAAGGGGCGTCCATGTAGTACGTAGCCTACGCACAGCATAACGCATAGAGGTAGAGGGGTCAGGTATGCAAGCGTGGGGTCAGCGGAAAATGTACGTACGCATTATGCGGGGTTATGTCCATATATTACGTACGCATGGAGGGAGAGGGGGTAACCGAAATGCATGTGTTGCGTACGCTTGCGAATGGGGGAGGGGTTGGGGTCTACTGATAATGTACGTACGCATAGGAAACGGGGCCTTGGAGTTGATTGGCCTTCAAATGAGCTAGAGTTCAGTCTTTCCAGCTATCCGGTACTACCAGAGGAAGTAGGATTGTGGGAGAGGTGTCATTTGTATGCCACCTTACCTCTGAACGGTATTACTAAACTATCACACAACTCAGCAGTGAGTCCATGGATTACTCATCCTTCAATCTGTCCTAAAGTGCAGACAGTCGCTGCAGCCTGGACCTATGGTACTGACACATTCTGCAGCTGTCTTGGTGGGGGGGGTGCGTCAACCGTACGTACCCAGGTGGGGGTGGTAGAAAAAAGTACGTGTGCGAACAGGGAGAGTCCAATTTTCCTGAATTTTTGCGTACGTAATATATGGAATGATTTAAAATAATGCCTCATTTGCTTCGGGATATCTCTTAAAGGCACATAATCCACCTCCATCCGAAGGGTCTGACTTCACCCTCCCCACAGATGGCGCCACTGGAAAAAAGTCTTCCTCCCTGACCTAGGACACAGACCAGGCCGAACACTTCGTATCCTTCCAGACCGTCAGCACCACCTCAGACGACGACCTACACCTCCTCATTCCCGCGCAATGATGACTGGTATGACCACCACCTACCATTACATCACATCACGGCAGTGACAAGTCATTTGGCAACTTTGGACTCCTATATCAGACGCTCCAGCTACACGCATCCTAACTACTCTACAGCCCATCATAGTCGAGATCACCGTCAGAGCCAAGGACACTTTGTCATTCCCCTTTCAGACCTTACTTACCTCCTGCAACAACCTCTCTCCTGCCTCCTGGACCTTTTGCAAGACAGACACCCAGTTCTCTAGCCCATGAAGCTACATATAAAATATACACAATAATTTGTGTTTTGATGTATATTTACTAAACTCATGGGCGTAACTTTGGTCTAAAAAGTGGGGGTACCATTTACCCCTTGGTACCATTGACGAAGAGTTGCTGGATGAGGGAGTGCAAGGTGAAAAGTACGGCGCACATAATTGTATGCCTTCAGAGAGTAGAAGGTAAGTGTCAATGCAAAAGATCTAAGACCATCGGGGTAGGATGAACGTGTTGGTCTAGCAGACTTCTGATTCATGATCCGTTTCACTAGTAGCTGAGATACTCCAGTGAAAGTGCTTTCAAGTAATTTCTCACAACCAGAAGAGATCATGTCATTCTTCCTCAAGTCTGACACAATTTCTGACAGCGACTTGACTCTGCGCCTGAGACGTTGAACTTTGGCATTGCTGTACTTTAAGCGCTTCTGTACTGCAACAGCACGATCAACAACAACATCCATTTTCCTTTTCAGAGATCTTGGACTATCTTTTATCGAATAGGAGTGATCCTTCTCAGGCAGTACAACTGTAGGCGATGTTAACGGTGCACACGGTTCTGACATCTGTGTATTCATGGCAGCCTCAACTTGCTGCAATCGCTCTTTCGGGGGTTTCCGAGACTTCACAACCTAACACAGCAACAAGCAACATAAAATCAAGAATACAGCTGATAATGGAAAACATACATGTGGTAGATAGGCTGTTCAGAGGTAGCCCTAACCCAGAACATACTATTGTGCTATGTATTATTGTATCCTTGCGTTTTTCTCTGGATGGTTACCAAAAAGATGAAATGAATGTGCTTGTGCTTTTGACACATCTCTGTAAACACGTCAGGTGCCAGGTATGGGCTGGGACTGAATTTATGCACTATATAAATCCAATGTTCCTTGTAAAAGTACATATTTGACTGGCTCTGGACTTGGATCAAGGGATGTCTAAGTGGTGTCCTGTGCTTTGCTGACTTATACAAACTACTATCATGGTCTAAAACAGCGTTTCCCAAACTGTGGGTTGCGACCCAAAAGTGGGTGGCGACGCTCTGGCAAGTGGGTCGCCAAATGTTTTCGAGAAACATTTATTTTTTTGCAGCAACAACATTTGACTATGACTGAGCTATAATTAGCTGGATTTCAATAAATTGTTAACTGTTTTTACCTAAGTTTCCTTTTAATGTTTAAATTTCTAAGTGCTGTACGTAAATCCGCATATTTCGATATCAATTTACGAAGCAAATTTTAGTACACAATGCTTAATTTTACACAGTGGGTGCCGAGACTGCCAAGATATTCACAAGTGGGTCGCGACCCAGAGAAGTTTGGGAACCGCTGGTCTAAAACGATGTTACCATGTTTATAATTGTCTATATTTCATAATAGCAGCATAAATCAACAACAGCTTTACAAAACAATAAATATATTAATTAACGGTGTGCACAATTCTGACATCTGTCTATTCATGGTGGCCTCAACTTGCTGCAGTCACTCTTAATTAATTAATTAAATTATCCTCAGTTCACCAGTTTAAATAAATAATAGCTGACAGATGGGTATGAAGTAAAAAGTTGTTGCAGGAAAAATCAGTATGGAAAGAAACCTTAATAAGGTGATCAGGTAAGGTAAAGATGGTTGGCACAGATCCAGGATGAAGTCTGACTGTCTGTCCAGTTCGATCAAAGCAGCTTGGCTGAAAGTGATCAGAGCAAACGACCGATTTCTTTGATGGTGCAAAACTTTCTCGATGCATATTGTTCACCCACTGTTTCAGCAGTTCCGGGTGGGAATGTGGAAATCTGTTGATATATTCAGCATATTCACAAATTTCAATTAGTAAATATGCGTTAGTACAAATTGCAAATATTTATTATACATCTATATAAGAATTTTGGGTGAGGAATTGTGATTAAGATGCGAAACTGGCAACTTTAAAGGTGCATGATGCAATGGTTTGGGATGATGTTTGGGACGTGTAAGTGGGGGTCTTCCGAATCCCCGATTCCGAAAGAGGTGGATAAGCAAAATTGTTTGAATTCCTGAAACAATTGTCTGCCATTTGTTCGAATACTGAAAACTACTATGGATTAGCCGGCCAATATCCTGAATAGGGTAAAAATAGCTTTCCGGCGAAGTTCTGTTTCGGAATTAGCCGCGAACCCGTGTAAGCGATATGGGTATTTCGCGTGATTGAAGTCGTATTCACTTGAATTTATTTACATTTTCATCAGAACTCCGCTCACTCAGTACTAAAATAGTCAGTAAA
>CAUVYU010000177.1:0-18696 GCA_963556255.1 Allolobophora icterica | reverse complement strand
GAAACAGGCAGGAGGAGACATAGAGGGTGAGGGGGACGAGCAGTGTTTAATCTAGACGTCTTTGGGGGGGGGGTAAAGTTCCCCCCCAGGATTGATGTTTCCCCCCAGAGGCCGGCAATATTATAATGTTGAGAGCTTTTGGGGAGGGAAATTCCCCCCCAGGATATATGGTGACATATGGTTTCCCCCCCGAGAAGTGAGTAAGGTACTTGTGTAGTTGTTTGAGAGGCTAATTCCTATGGGAAAAGTGAAAAAATTGGGCGATGACGAAAAAAAAAAGGTCATCAACAATCGAAAAATCTCCGAAAATCTCTTGCGTTAAAGTTTTCACAACATGCCATAATTTGTGTCGGGATGCAATTTGGGGTGCTAGGGGAGTCGTCTCGTCCCGATTTTAGAGATTAGAAACGATCCGTCGACGGAGAATTTGAGAAATTCGGAAAATTTCCCATCTAAAAGGTCTTAAAGCCTCAACAGGTGCCCGTCGGGTGCTTGGCAGGTGCTTGGATGCATTGCAAGGTGCCCGCGGGTGCTCAGGCAGGTGTCTGGTCACGAAATCTGGGACAAAAGAGGTCCAGTCGACCAACAATCGAAAAATCTCCGAAAATCTCATTCGTGAAAGTTTTCACAACATGCCATAATTTGTGTCGGGATGCAATTTGGGGTGCTAGGGGAGTCGTCTCGTCCCGATTTTAGAGATTAGAAACGAACCGTCGACGGAGAATTTGTGTCGGGATGCAATTTGGGGTGCTAGGGGAGTCGTCTCGTCCCGATTTTAGAGATTAGAAACGAACCGTCGACGGAGAATTTGTATCGGGATGCAATTTGGGGTGCTAGGGGAGTCGTCTCGTCCCGATTTTAGAGATTAGAAACGAACCGTCGACGGAGAATTTGAGAAATTCGGAAAATTTCCCATCTAAAAGGTCTTAAAGCCTCAACAGGTGCCCGTCGGGTGCTTGGCAGGTGCTTGGATGCATTGCAAGGTGCCCGCGGGTGCTTAGGCAGGTGTCTGGTCACGAAATCTGGGACAAAAGAGGTCCAGTCGACCAACAATCGAAAAATCTCCGAAAATCTCTTGCGTTAAAGTTTTCACAACATGCCATAATTTGTGTCGGGATGCAATTTGGGGTGCTAGGGGAGTCGTCTCGTCCCGATTTTAGAGATTAGAAACGAACCGTCGACGGAGAATTTGAGAAATTCGGAAAATTTCCCATCTAAAAGGTCTTAAAGCCTCAACAGGTGCCCGTCGGGTGCTTGGCAGGTGCTTGGATGCATTGCAAGGTGCCCGCGGGTGCTCAGGCAGGTGTCTGGTCACGAAATCTGGGACAAAAGAGGTCCAGTCGACCAACAATCGAAAAATCTCCGAAAATCTCTTGCGTTAAAGTTTTCACAACATGCCTTAATTTGTGTCGGGATGCAATTTGGGGTGCTAGGGGAGTCGTCTCGTCCCGATTTTAGAGATTAGAAACGAACCGTCGACGGAGAATTTGAGAAATTCGGAAAATTTCCCATCTAAAAGGTCTTAAAGCCTCAACAGGTGCCCGTCGGGTGCTTGGCAGGTGCTTGGATGCATTGCAAGGTGCCCGCGGGTGCTCAGGCAGGTGTCTGGTCACGAAATCTGGGACAAAAGAGGTCCAGTCGACCAACAATCGAAAAATCTCCGAAAATCTCTTGCGTTAAAGTTTTCACAACATGCCATAATTTGTGTCGGGATGCAATTTGGGGTGCTAGGGGAGTCGTCTCGTCCCGATTTTAGAGATTAGAAACGAACCGTCGACGGAGAATTTGAGAAATTCGGAAAATTTCCCATCTAAAAGGTCTTAAAGCCTCAACAGGTGCCCGTCGGGTGCTTGGCAGGTGCTTGGATGCATTGCAAGGTGCCCGCGGGTGCTCAGGCAGGTGTCTGGTCACGAAATCTGGGACAAAAGAGGTCCAGTCGACCAACAATCGAAAAATCTCCGAAAATCTCTTGCGTTAAAGTTTTCACAACATGCCATAATTTGTGTCGGGATGCAATTTGGGGTGCTAGGGGAGTCGTCTCGTCCCGATTTTAGAGATTAGAAACGAACCGTCGACGGAGAATTTGAGAAATTCGGAAAATTTCCCATCTAAAAGGTCTTAAAGCCTCAACAGGTGCCCGTCGGGTGCTTGGCAGGTGCTTGGATGCATTGCAAGGTGCCCGCGGGTGCTCAGGCAGGTGTCTGGTCACGAAATCTGGGACAAAAGAGGTCCAGTCGACCAAGAATCGAAAAATCTCCGAAAATCTCTTGCGTTAAAGTTTTCACAACATGCCATAATTTGTGTCGGGATGCAATTTGGGGTGCTAGGGGAGTCGTCTCGTCCCGATTTTAGAGATTAGAAACGAACCGTCGACGGAGAATTTGAGAAATTCGGAAAATTTCCCATCTAAAAGGTCTTAAAGCCTCAACAGGTGCCCGTCGGGTGCTTGGCAGGTGCTTGGATGCATTGCAAGGTGCCCGCGGGTGCTCAGGCAGGTGTCTGGTCACGAAATCTGGGACAAAAGAGGTCCAGTCGACCAACAATCGAAAAATCTCCGAAAATCTCTTGCGTTAAAGTTTTCACAACATGCCATAATTTGTGTCGGGATGCAATTTGGGGTGCTAGGGGAGTCGTCTCGTCCCGATTTTAGAGATTAGAAACGAACCGTCGACGGAGAATTTGAGAAATTCGGAAAATTTCCCATCTAAAAGGTCTTAAAGCCTCAACAGGTGCCCGTCGGGTGCTTGGCAGGTGCTTGGATGCATTGCAAGGTGCCCGCGGGTGCTCAGGCAGGTGTCTGGTCACGAAATCTGGGACAAAAGAGGTCCAGTCGACCAACAATCGAAAAATCTCCGAAAATCTCTTGCGTTAAAGTTTTCACAACATGCCATAATTTGTGTCGGGATGCAATTTGGGGTGCTAGGGGAGTCGTCTCGTCCCGATTTTAGAGATTAGAAACGAACCGTCGACGGAGAATTTGAGAAATTCGGAAAATTTCCCATCTAAAAGGTCTTAAAGCCTCAACAGGTGCCCGTCGGGTGCTTGGCAGGTGCTTGGATGCATTGCAAGGTGCCCGCGGGTGCTCAGGCAGGTGTCTGGTCACGAAATCTGGGACAAAAGAGGTCCAGTCGACCAACAATCGAAAAATCTCCGAAAATCTCTTGCGTTAAAGTTTTCACAACATGCCATAATTTGTGTCGGGATGCAATTTGGGGTGCTAGGGGAGTCGTCTCGTCCCGATTTTAGAGATTAGAAACGAACCGTCGACGGAGAATTTGAGAAATTCGGAAAATTTCCCATCTAAAAGGTCTTAAAGCCTCAACAGGTGCCCGTCGGGTGCTTGGCAGGTGCTTGGATGCATTGCAAGGTGCCCGCGGGTGCTCAGGCAGGTGTCTGGTCACGAAATCTGGGACAAAAGAGGTCCAGTCAACCAACAATCGAAAAATCTCCGAAAATCTCTTGCGTTAAAGTTTTCACAACATGCCATAATTTGTGTCGGGATGCAATTTGGGGTGCTAGGGGAGTCGTCTCGTCCCGATTTTAGAGATTAGAAACGAACCGTCGACGGAGAATTTGAGAAATTCGGAAAATTTCCCATCTAAAAGGTCTTAAAGCCTCAACAGGTGCCCGTCGGGTGCTTGGCAGGTGCTTGGATGCATTGCAAGGTGCCCGCGGGTGCTCAGGCAGGTGTCTGGTCACGAAATCTGGGACAAAAGAGGTCCAGTCGACCAACAATCGAAAAATCTCCGAAAATCTCTTGCGTTAAAGTTTTCACAACATGCCATAATTTGTGTCGGGATGCAATTTGGGGTGCTAGGGGAGTCGTCTCGTCCCGATTTTAGAGATTAGAAACGAACCGTCGACGGAGAATTTGTGTCGGGATGCAATTTGGGGTGCTAGGGGAGTCGTCTCGTCCCGATTTTAGAGATTAGAAACGAACCGTCGACGGAGAATTTGAGAAATTCGGAAAATTTCCCATCTAAAAGGTCTTAAAGCCTCAACAGGTGCCCGTCGGGTGCTTGGCAGGTGCTTGGATGCATTGCAAGGTGCCCGCGGGTACTCAGGCAGGTGTGTGGTCACGAAATCTGGGACAAAAGAGGTCCAGTCGACCAACAATCGAAAAATCTCCGAAAATCTCTTGCGTTAAAGTTTTCACAACATGCCATAATTTGTGTCGGGATGCAATTTGGGGTGCTAGGGGAGTCGTCTCGTCCCGATTTTAGAGATTAGAAACGAACCGTCGACAGAGAATTTGAGAAATTCGGAAAATTTCCCATCTAAAAGGTCTTAAAGCCTCAACAGGTGCCCGTCGGGTGCTTGGCAGGTGCTTGGATGCATTGCAAGGTGCCCGCGGGTGCTCAGGCAGGTGTCTGGTCACGAAATCTGGGACAAAAGAGGTCCAGTCGACCAACAATCGAAAAATCTCCGAAAATCTCTTGCGTTAAAGTTTTCACAACATGCCATAATTTGTGTCGGGATGCAATTTGGGGTGCTAGGGGAGTCGTCTCGTCCCGATTTTAGAGATTAGAAACGAACCGTCGACGGAGAATTTGAGAAATTCGGAAAATTTCCCATCTAAAAGGTCTTAAAGCCTCAACAGGTGCCCGTCGGGTGCTTGGCAGGTGCTTGGATGCATTGCAAGGTGCCCGCGGGTGCTCAGGCAGGTGTCTGGTCACGAAATCTGGGACAAAAGAGGTCCAGTCGACCAACAATCGAAAAATCTCCGAAAATCTCTTGCGTTAAAGTTTTCACAACATGCCATAATTTGTGTCGGGATGCAATTTGGGGTGCTAGGGGAGTCGTCTCGTCCCGATTTTAGAGATTAGAAACGAACCGTCGACGGAGAATTTGAGAAATTCGGAAAATTTCCCATCTAAAAGGTCTTAAAGCCTCAACAGGTGCCCGTCGGGTGCTTGGCAGGTGCTTGGATGCATTGCAAGGTGCCCGCGGGTACTCAGGCAGGTGTCTGGTCACGAAATCTGGGACAAAAGAGGTCCAGTCGACCAACAATCGAAAAATCTCCGAAAATCTCTTGCGTTAAAGTTTTCACAACATGCCATAATTTGTGTCGGGATGCAATTTGGGGTGCTAGGGGAGTCGTCTCGTCCCGATTTTAGAGATTAGAAACGAACCGTCGACAGAGAATTTGAGAAATTCGGAAAATTTCCCATCTAAAAGGTCTTAAAGCCTCAACAGGTGCCCGTCGGGTGCTTGGCAGGTGCTTGGATGCATTGCAAGGTGCCCGCGGGTGCTCAGGCAGGTGTCTGGTCACGAAATCTGGGACAAAAGAGGTCCAGTCGACCAACAATCGAAAAATCTCCGAAAATCTCTTGCGTTAAAGTTTTCACAACATGCCATAATTTGTGTCGGGATGCAATTTGGGGTGCTAGGGGAGTCGTCTCGTCCCGATTTTAGAGATTAGAAACGAACCGTCGACGGAGAATTTGAGAAATTCGGAAAATTTCCCATCTAAAAGGTCTTAAAGCCTCAACAGGTGCCCGTCGGGTGCTTGGCAGGTGCTTGGATGCATTGCAAGGTGCCCGCGGGTGCTCAGGCAGGTGTCCGGTCACGAAATCTGGGACAAAAGAGGTCCAGTCGACCAACAATCGAAAAATCTCCGAAAATCTCTTGCGTTAAAGTTTTCACAACATGCCATAATTTGTGTCGGGATGCAATTTGGGGTGCTAGGGGAGTCGTCTCGTCCCGATTTTAGAGATTAGAAACGAACCGTCGACGGAGAATTTGAGAAATTCGGAAAATTTCCCATCTAAAAGGTCTTAAAGCCTCAACAGGTGCCCGTCGGGTGCTTGGCAGGTGCTTGGATGCATTGCAAGGTGCCCGCAGGTGCTCAGGCAGGTGTCTGGTCACGAAATCTGGGACAAAAGAGGTCCAGTCGACCAACAATCGAAAAATCTCCGAAAATCTCTTGCGTTAAAGTTTTCACAACATGCCATAATTTGTGTCGGGATGCAATTTGGGGTGCTAGGGGGTCGTCTCGTCCCGATTTTAGAGATTAGAAACGAACCGTCGACGGAGAATTTGAGAAATTCGGAAAATTTCCCATCTAAAAGGTCTTAAAGCCTCAACAGGTGCCCGTCGGGTGCTTGGCAGGTGCTTGGATGCATTGCAAGGTGCCCGCGGGTGCTCAGGCAGGTGTCTGGTCACGAAATCTGGGACAAAAGAGGTCCAGTCGACCAACAATCGAAAAATCTCCGAAAATCTCTTGCGTTAAAGTTTTCACAACATGCCATAATTTGTGTCGGGATGCAATTTGGGGTGCTAGGGGAGTCGTCTCGTCCCGATTTTAGAGATTAGAAACGAACCGTCGACGGAGAATTTGAGAAATTCGGAAAATTTCCCATCTAAAAGGTCTTAAAGCCTCAACAGGTGCCCGTCGGGTGCTTGGCAGGTGCTTGGATGCATTGCAAGGTGCCCGCGGGTGCTCAGGCAGGTGTCTGGTCACGAAATCTGCGACAAAAGAGGTCCAGTCGACCAACAATCGAAAAATCTCCGAAAATCTCTTGCGTTAAAGTTTTCACAACATGCCATAATTTGTGTCGGGATGCAATTTGGGGTGCTAGGGGAGTCGTCTCGTCCCGATTTTAGAGATTAGAAACGAACCGTCGACGGAGAATTTGAGAAATTCGGAAAATTTCCCATCTAAAAGGTCTTAAAGCCTCAACAGGTGCCCGTCGGGTGCTTGGCAGGTGCTTGGATGCATTGCAAGGTGCCCGCGGGTGCTCAGGCAGGTGTCCGGTCACGAAATCTGGGACAAAAGAGGTCCAGTCGACCAACAATCGAAAAATCTCCGAAAATCTCTTGCGTTAAAGTTTTCACAACATGCCATAATTTGTGTCGGGATGCAATTTGGGGTGCTAGGGGAGTCGTCTCGTCCCGATTTTAGAGATTAGAAACGAACCGTCGACGGAGAATTTGAGAAATTCGGAAAATTTCCCATCTAAAAGGTCTTAAAGCCTCAACAGGTGCCCGTCGGGTGCTTGGCAGGTGCTTGGATGCATTGCAAGGTGCCCGCGGGTGCTCAGGCAGGTGTCTGGTCACGAAATCTGGGACAAAAGAGGTCCAGTCGACCAACAATCGAAAAATCTCCGAAAATCTCTTGCGTTAAAGTTTTCACAACATGCCATAATTTGTGTCGGGATGCAATTTGGGGTGCTAGGGGAGTCGTCTCGTCCCGATTTTAGAGATTAGAAACGAACCGTCGACGGAGAATTTGAGAAATTCGGAAAATTTCCCATCTAAAAGGTCTTAAAGCCTCAACAGGTGCCCGTCGGGTGCTTGGCAGGTGCTTGGATGCATTGCAAGGTGCCCGCAGGTGCTCAGGCAGGTGTCTGGTCACGAAATCTGGGACAAAAGAGGTCCAGTCGACCAACAATCGAAAAATCTCCGAAAATCTCTTGCGTTAAAGTTTTCACAACATGCCATAATTTGTGTCGGGATGCAATTTGGGGTGCTAGGGGAGTCGTCTCGTCCCGATTTTAGAGATTAGAAACGAACCGTCGACGGAGAATTTGAGAAATTCGGAAAATTTCCCATCTAAAAGGTCTTAAAGCCTCAACAGGTGCCCGTCGGGTGCTTGGCAGGTGCTTGGATGCATTGCAAGGTGCCCGCGGGTGCTCAGGCAGGTGTCTGGTCACGAAATCTGGGACAAAAGAGGTCCAGTCGACCAACAATCGAAAAATCTCCGAAAATCTCTTGCGTTAAAGTTTTCACAACATGCCATAATTTGTGTCGGGATGCAATTTGGGGTGCTAGGGGAGTCGTCTCGTCCCGATTTTAGAGATTAGAAACGAACCGTCGACGGAGAATTTGAGAAATTCGGAAAATTTCCCATCTAAAAGGTCTTAAAGCCTCAACAGGTGCCCGTCGGGTGCTTGGCAGGTGCTTGGATGCATTGCAAGGTGCCCGCGGGTGCTCAGGCAGGTGTCTGGTCACGAAATCTGGGACAAAAGAGGTCCAGTCGACCAACAATCGAAAAATCTCCGAAAATCTCTTGCGTTAAAGTTTTCACAACATGCCATAATTTGTGTCGGGATGCAATTTGGGGTGCTAGGGGAGTCGTCTCGTCCCGATTTTAGAGATTAGAAACGAACCGTCGACGGAGAATTTGAGAAATTCGGAAAATTTCCCGTCTAAAAGGTCTTAAAGCCTCAACAGGTGCCCGTCGGGTGCTTGGCAGGTGCTTGGATGCATTGCAAGGTGCCCGCGGGTGCTCAGGCAGGTGTCTGGTCACGAAATCTGGGACAAAAGAGGTCCAGTCGACCAACAATCGAAAAATCTCCGAAAATCTCTTGCGTTAAAGTTTTCACAACATGCCATAATTTGTGTCGGGATGCAATTTGGGGTGCTAGGGGAGTCGTCTCGTCCCGATTTTAGAGATTAGAAACGAACCGTCGACGGAGAATTTGAGAAATTCGGAAAATTTCCCATCTAAAAGGTCTTAAAGCCTCAACAGGTGCCCGTCGGGTGCTTGGCAGGTGCTTGGATGCATTGCAAGGTGCCCGCGGGTGCTCAGGCAGGTGTCTGGTCACGAAATCTGGGACAAAAGAGGTCCAGTCGACCAACAATCGAAAAATCTCCGAAAATCTCTTGCGTTAAAGTTTTCACAACATGCCATAATTTGTGTCGGGATGCAATTTGGGGTGCTAGGGGAGTCGTCTCGTCCCGATTTTAGAGATTAGAAACGAACCGTCGACGGAGAATTTGAGAAATTCGGAAAATTTCCCATCTAAAAGGTCTTAAAGCCTCAACAGGTGCCCGTCGGGTGCTTGGCAGGTGCTTGGATGCATTGCAAGGTGCCCGCGGGTGCTCAGGCAGGTGTCTGGTCACGAAATCTGGGACAAAAGAGGTCCAGTCGACCAACAATCGAAAAATCTCCGAAAATCTCTTGCGTTAAAGTTTTCACAACATGCCATAATTTGTGTCGGGATGCAATTTGGGGTGCTAGGGGAGTCGTCTCGTCCCGATTTTAGAGATTAGAAACGAACCGTCGACGGAGAATTTGAGAAATTCGGAAAATTTCCCGTCTAAAAGGTCTTAAAGCCTCAACAGGTGCCCGTCGGGTGCTTGGCAGGTGCTTGGATGCATTGCAAGGTGCCCGCGGGTGCTCAGGCAGGTGTCTGGTCACGAAATCTGGGACAAAAGAGGTCCAGTCGACCAACAATCGAAAAATCTCCGAAAATCTCTTGCGTTAAAGTTTTCACAACATGCCATAATTTGTGTCGGGATGCAATTTGGGGTGCTAGGGGAGTCGTCTCGTCCCGATTTTAGAGATTAGAAACGAACCGTCGACGGAGAATTTGAGAAATTCGGAAAATTTCCCATCTAAAAGGTCTTAAAGCCTCAACAGGTGCCCGTCGGGTGCTTGGCAGGTGCTTGGATGCATTGCAAGGTGCCCGCGGGTGCTCAGGCAGGTGTCTGGTCACGAAATCTGGGACAAAAGAGGTCCAGTCGACCAACAATCGAAAAATCTCCGAAAATCTCTTGCGTTAAAGTTTTCACAACATGCCATAATTTGTGTCGGGATGCAATTTGGGGTGCTAGGGGAGTCGTCTCGTCCCGATTTTAGAGATTAGAAACGAACCGTCGACGGAGAATTTGAGAAATTCGGAAAATTTCCCATCTAAAAGGTCTTAAAGCCTCAACAGGTGCCCGTCGGGTGCTTGGCAGGTGCTTGGATGCATTGCAAGGTGCCCGCAGGTGCTCAGGCAGGTGTCTGGTCACGAAATCTGGGACAAAAGAGGTCCAGTCGACCAACAATCGAAAAATCTCCGAAAATCTCTTGCGTTAAAGTTTTCACAACATGCCATAATTTGTGTCGGGATGCAATTTGGGGTGCTAGGGGAGTCGTCTCGTCCCGATTTTAGAGATTAGAAACGAACCGTCGACAGAGAATTTGAGAAATTCGGAAAATTTCCCATCTAAAAGGTCTTAAAGCCTCAACAGGTGCCCGTCGGGTGCTTGGCAGGTGCTTGGATGCATTGCAAGGTGCCCGCGGGTGCTCAGGCAGGTGTCTGGTCACGAAATCTGGGACAAAAGAGGTCCAATCGACCAACAATCGAAAAATCTCCGAAAATCTCTTGCGTTAAAGTTTTCACAACATGCCATAATTTGTGTCGGGATGCAATTTGGGGTGCTAGGGGAGTCGTCTCGTCCCGATTTTAGAGATTAGAAACGAACCGTCGACGGAGAATTTGAGAAATTCGGAAAATTTCCCATCTAAAAGGTCTTAAAGCCTCAACAGGTGCCCGTCGGGTGCTTGGCAGGTGCTTGGATGCATTGCAAGGTGCCCGCGGGTGCTCAGGCAGGTGTCCGGTCACGAAATCTGGGACAAAAGAGGTCCAGTCGACCAACAATCGAAAAATCTCCGAAAATCTCTTGCGTTAAAGTTTTCACAACATGCCATAATTTGTGTCGGGATGCAATTTGGGGTGCTAGGGGAGTCGTCTCGTCCCGATTTTAGAGATTAGAAACGAACCGTCGACGGAGAATTTTAGAAATTCGGAAAATTTCCCATCTAAAAGGTCTTAAAGCCTCAACAGGTGCCCGTCGGGTGCTTGGCAGGTGCTTGGATGCATTGCAAGGTGCCCGCGGGTGCTCAGGCAGGTGTCTGGTCACGAAATCTGGGACAAAAGAGGTCCAGTCGACCAACAATCGAAAAATCTCCGAAAATCTCTTGCGTTAAAGTTTTCACAACATGCCATAATTTGTGTCGGGATGCAATTTGGGGTGCTAGAGGAGTCGTCTCGTCCCGATTTTAGAGATTAGAAACGAACCGTCGACGGAGAATTTGAGAAATTCGGAAAATTTCCCATCTAAAAGGTCTTAAAGCCTCAACAGGTGCCCGTCGGGTGCTTGGCAGGTGCTTGGATGCATTGCAAGGTGCCCGCAGGTGCTCAGGCAGGTGTCTGGTCACGAAATCTGGGACAAAAGAGGTCCAGTCGACCAACAATCGAAAAATCTCCGAAAATCTCTTGCGTTAAAGTTTTCACAACATGCCATAATTTGTGTCGGGATGCAATTTGGGGTGCTAGGGGAGTCGTCTCGTCCCGATTTTAGAGATTAGAAACGAACCGTCGACGGAGAATTTGAGAAATTCGGAAAATTTCCCATCTAAAAGGTCTTAAAGCCTCAACAGGTGCCCGTCGGGTGCTTGGCAGGTGCTTGGATGCATTGCAAGGTGCCCGCGGGTGCTCAGGCAGGTGTCTGGTCACGAAATCTGGGACAAAAGAGGTCCAGTCGACCAACAATCGAAAAATCTCCGAAAATCTCTTGCGTTAAAGTTTTCACAACATGCCATAATTTGTGTCGGGATGCAATTTGGGGTGCTAGGGGAGTCGTCTCGTCCCGATTTTAGAGATTAGAAACGAACCGTCGACGGAGAATTTGAGAAATTCGGAAAATTTCCCATCTAAAAGGTCTTAAAGCCTCAACAGGTGCCCGTCGGGTGCTTGGCAGGTGCTTGGATGCATTGCAAGGTGCCCGCAGGTGCTCAGGCAGGTGTCTGGTCACGAAATCTGGGACAAAAGAGGTCCAGTCGACCAACAATCGAAAAATCTCCGAAAATCTCTTGCGTTAAAGTTTTCACAACATGCCATAATTTGTGTCGGGATGCAATTTGGGGTGCTAGGGGAGTCGTCTCGTCCCGATTTTAGAGATTAGAAACGAACCGTCGACAGAGAATTTGAGAAATTCGGAAAATTTCCCATCTAAAAGGTCTTAAAGCCTCAACAGGTGCCCGTCGGGTGCTTGGCAGGTGCTTGGATGCATTGCAAGGTGCCCGCGGGTGCTCAGGCAGGTGTCTGGTCACGAAATCTGGGACAAAAGAGGTCCAGTCGACCAACAATCGAAAAATCTCCGAAAATCTCTTGCGTTAAAGTTTTCACAACATGCCATAATTTGTGTCGGGATGCAATTTGGGGTGCTAGGGGAGTCGTCTCGTCCCGATTTTAGAGATTAGAAACGAACCGTCGACGGAGAATTTGAGAAATTCTGAAAATTTCCCATCTAAAAGGTCTTAAAGCCTCAACAGGTGCCCGACGGGTGCTTGGCAGGTGCTTGGATGCATTGCAAGGTGCCCGCGGGTGCTCAGGCAGGTGTCTGGTCACGAAATCTGGGACAAAAGAGGTCCAGTCGACCAACAATCGAAAAATCTCCGAAAATCTCTTGCGTTAAAGTTTTCACAACATGCCATAATTTGTGTCGGGATGCAATTTGGGGTGCTAGGGGAGTCGTCTCGTCCCGATTTTAGAGATTAGAAACGAACCGTCGACGGAGAATTTGAGAAATTCGGAAAATTTCCCATCTAAAAGGTCTTAAAGCCTCAACAGGTGCCCGTCGGGTGCTTGGCAGGTGCTTGGATGCATTGCAAGGTGCCCGCGGGTGCTCAGGCAGGTGTCTGGTCACGAAATCTGGGACAAAAGAGGTCCAGTCGACCAACAATCGAAAAATCTCCGAAAATCTCTTGCGTTAAAGTTTTCACAACATGCCATAATTTGTGTCGGGATGCAATTTGGGGTGCTAGGGGAGTCGTCTCGTCCCGATTTTAGAGATTAGAAACGAACCGTCGACGGAGAATTTGAGAAATTCGGAAAATTTCCCATCTAAAAGGTCTTAAAGCCTCAACAGGTGCCCGACGGGTGCTTGGCAGGTGCTTGGATGCATTGCAAGGTGCCCGCGGGTGCTCAGGCAGGTGTCTGGTCACGAAATCTGGGACAAAAGAGGTCCAGTCGACCAACAATCGAAAAATCTCCGAAAATCTCTTGCGTTAAAGTTTTCACAACATGCCATAATTTGTGTCGGGATGCAATTTGGGGTGCTAGGGGAGTCGTCTCGTCCCGATTTTAGAGATTAGAAACGAACCGTCGACGGAGAATTTGAGAAATTCGGAAAATTTCCCATCTAAAAGGTCTTAAAGCCTCAACAGGTGCCCGTCGGGTGCTTGGCAGGTGCTTGGATGCATTGCAAGGTGCCCGCGGGTGCTCAGGCAGGTGTCTGGTCACGAAATCTGGGACAAAAGAGGTCCAGTCGACCAACAATCGAAAAATCTCCGAAAATCTCTTGCGTTAAAGTTTTCACAACATGCCATAATTTGTGTCGGGATGCAATTTGGGGTGCTAGGGGAGTCGTCTCGTCCCGATTTTAGAGATTAGAAACGAACCGTCGACGGAGAATTTGAGAAATTCGGAAAATTTCCCATCTAAAAGGTCTTAAAGCCTCAACAGGTGCCCGTCGGGTGCTTGGCAGGTGCTTGGATGCATTGCAAGGTGCCCGCGGGTGCTCAGGCAGGTGTCTGGTCACGAAATCTGGGACAAAAGAGGTCCAGTCGACCAACAATCGAAAAATCTCCGAAAATCTCTTGCGTTAAAGTTTTCACAACATGCCATAATTTGTGTCGGGATGCAATTTGGGGTGCTAGGGGAGTCGTCTCGTCCCGATTTTAGAGATTAGAAACGAACCGTCGACGGAGAATTTGAGAAATTCTGAAAATTTCCCATCTAAAAGGTCTTAAAGCCTCAACAGGTGCCCGTCGGGTGCTTGGCAGGTGCTTGGATGCATTGCAAGGTGCCCGCGGGTGCTCAGGCAGGTGTCTGGTCACGAAATCTGGGACAAAAGAGGTCCAGTCGACCAACAATCGAAAAATCTCCGAAAATCTCTTGCGTTAAAGTTTTCACAACATGCCATAATTTGTGTCGGGATGCAATTTGGGGTGCTAGGGGAGTCGTCTCGTCCCGATTTTAGAGATTAGAAACGAACCGTCGACGGAGAATTTGAGAAATTCGGAAAATTTCCCATCTAAAAGGTCTTAAAGCCTCAACAGGTGCCCGTCGGGTGCTTGGCAGGTGCTTGGATGCATTGCAAGGTGCCCGCGGGTGCTCAGGCAGGTGTCTGGTCACGAAATCTGGGACAAAAGAGGTCCAGTCGACCAACAATCGAAAAATCTCCGAAAATCTCTTGCGTTAAAGTTTTCACAACATGCCATAATTTGTGTCGGGATGCAATTTGGGGTGCTAGGGGAGTCGTCTCGTCCCGATTTTAGAGATTAGAAACGAACCGTCGACGGAGAATTTGAGAAATTCGGAAAATTTCCCATCTAAAAGGTCTTAAAGCCTCAACAGGTGCCCGTCGGGTGCTTGGCAGGTGCTTGGATGCATTGCAAGGTGCCCGCGGGTGCTCAGGCAGGTGTCTGGTCACGAAATCTGGGACAAAAGAGGTCCAGTCGACCAACAATCGAAAAATCTCCGAAAATCTCTTGCGTTAAAGTTTTCACAACATGCCATAATTTGTGTCGGGATGCAATTTGGGGTGCTAGGGGAGTCGTCTCGTCCCGATTTTAGAGATTAGAAACGAACCGTCGACGGAGAATTTGAGAAATTCGGAAAATTTCCCGTCTAAAAGGTCTTAAAGCCTCAACAGGTGCCCGTCGGGTGCTTGGCAGGTGCTTGGATGCATTGCAAGGTGCCCGCGGGTGCTCAGGCAGGTGTCTGGTCACGAAATCTGGGACAAAAGAGGTCCAGTCGACCAACAATCGAAAAATCTCCGAAAATCTCTTGCGTTAAAGTTTTCACAACATGCCATAATTTGTGTCGGGATGCAATTTGGGGTGCTAGGGGAGTCGTCTCGTCCCGATTTTAGAGATTAGAAACGAACCGTCGACAGAGAATTTGAGAAATTCGGAAAATTTCCCATCTAAAAGGTCTTAAAGCCTCAACAGGTGCCCGTCGGGTGCTTGGCAGGTGCTTGGATGCATTGCAAGGTGCCCGCGGGTGCTCAGGCAGGTGTCTGGTCACGAAATCTGGGACAAAAGAGGTCCAGTCGACCAACAATCGAAAAATCTCCGAAAATCTCTTGCGTTAAAGTTTTCACAACATGCCATAATTTGTGTCGGGATGCAATTTGGGGTGCTAGGGGAGTCGTCTCGTCCCGATTTTAGAGATTAGAAACGAACCGTCGACAGAGAATTTGAGAAATTCGGAAAATTTCCCATCTAAAAGGTCTTAAAGCCTCAACAGGTGCCCGTCGGGTGCTTGGCAGGTGCTTGGATGCATTGCAAGGTGCCCGCGGGTGCTCAGGCAGGTGTCTGGTCACGAAATCTGGGACAAAAGAGGTCCAGTCGACCAACAATCGAAAAATCTCCGAAAATCTCTTGCGTTAAAGTTTTCACAACATGCCATAATTTGTGTCGGGATGCAATTTGGGGTGCTAGGGGAGTCGTCTCGTCCCGATTTTAGAGATTAGAAACGAACCGTCGACGGAGAATTTGAGAAATTCGGAAAATTTCCCATCTAAAAGGTCTTAAAGCCTCAACAGGTGCCCGTCGGGTGCTTGGCAGGTGCTTGGATGCATTGCAAGGTGCCCGCGGGTGCTCAGGCAGGTGTCTGGTCACGAAATCTGGGACAAAAGAGGTCCAGTCGACCAACAATCGAAAAATCTCCGAAAATCTCTTGCGTTAAAGTTTTCACAACATGCCATAATTTGTGTCGGGATGCAATTTGGGGTGCTAGGGGTGTCGTCTCGTCCCGATTTTAGAGATTAGAAACGAACCGTCGACGGAGAATTTGAGAAATTCGGAAAATTTCCCATCTAAAAGGTCTTAAAGCCTCAACAGGTGCCCGTCGGGTGCTTGGCAGGTGCTTGGATGCATTGCAAGGTGCCCGCGGGTGCTCAGGCAGGTGTCTGGTCACGAAATCTGGGACAAAAGAGGTCCAGTCGACCAACAATCGAAAAATCTCCGAAAATCTCTTGCGTTAAAGTTTTCACAACATGCCATAATTTGTGTCGGGATGCAATTTGGGGTACTAGGGGAGTCGTCTCGTCCCGATTTTAGAGATTAGAAACGAACCGTCGACGGAGAATTTGAGAAATTCGGAAAATTTCCCATCTAAAAGGTCTTAAAGCCTCAACAGGTGCCCGTCGGGTGCTTGGCAGGTGCTTGGATGCATTGCAAGGTGCCCGCGGGTGCTCAGGCAGGTGTCTGGTCACGAAATCTGGGACAAAAGAGGTCCAGTCGACCAACAATCGAAAAATCTCCGAAAATCTCTTGCGTTAAAGTTTTCACAACATGCCATAATTTGTGTCGGGATGCAATTTGGGGTGCTAGGGGAGTCGTCTCGTCCCGATTTTAGAGATTAGAAACGAACCGTCGACGGAGAATTTGAGAAATTCGGAAAATTTCCCATCTAAAAGGTCTTAAAGCCTCAACAGGTGCCCGACGGGTGCTTGGCAGGTGCTTGGATGCATTGCAAGGTGCCCGCGGGTGCTCAGGCAGGTGTCTGGTCACGAAATCTGGGACAAAAGAGGTCCAGTCGACCAACAATCGAAAAATCTCCGAAAATCTCTTGCGTTAAAGTTTTCACAACATGCCATAATTTGTGTCGGGATGCAATTTGGGGTGCTAGGGGAGTCGTCTCGTCCCGATTTTAGAGATTAGAAACGAACCGTCGACGGAGAATTTGAGAAATTCGGAAAATTTCCCATCTAAAAGGTCTTAAAGCCTCAACAGGTGCCCGTCGGGTGCTTGGCAGGTGCTTGGATGCATTGCAAGGTGCCCGCGGGTGCTCAGGCAGGTGTCTGGTCACGAAATCTGGGACAAAAGAGGTCCAGTCGACCAACAATCGAAAAATCTCCGAAAATCTCTTGCGTTAAAGTTTTCACAACATGCCATAATTTGTGTCGGGATGCAATTTGGGGTGCTAGGGGAGTCGTCTCGTCCCGATTTTAGAGATTAGAAACGAACCGTCGACGGAGAATTTGAGAAATTCGGAAAATTTCCCATCTAAAAGGTCTTAAAGCCTCAACAGGTGCCCGTCGGGTGCTTGGCAGGTGCTTGGATGCATTGCAAGGTGCCCGCGGGTGCTCAGGCAGGTGTCTGGTCACGAAATCTGGGACAAAAGAGGTCCAGTCGACCAACAATCGAAAAATCTCCGAAAATCTCTTGCGTTAAAGTTTTCACAACATGCCATAATTTGTGTCGGGATGCAATTTGGGGTGCTAGGGGAGTCGTCTCGTCCCGATTTTAGAGATTAGAAACGAACCGTCGACGGAGAATTTGAGAAATTCTGAAAATTTCCCATCTAAAAGGTCTTAAAGCCTCAACAGGTGCCCGTCGGGTGCTTGGCAGGTGCTTGGATGCATTGCAAGGTGCCCGCGGGTGCTCAGGCAGGTGTCTGGTCACGAAATCTGGGACAAAAGAGGTCCAGTCGACCAACAATCGAAAAATCTCCGAAAATCTCTTGCGTTAAAGTTTTCACAACATGCCATAATTTGTGTCGGGATGCAATTTGGGGTGCTAGGGGAGTCGTCTCGTCCCGATTTTAGAGATTAGAAACGAACCGTCGACGGAGAATTTGAGAAATTCGGAAAATTTCCCATCTAAAAGGTCTTAAAGCCTCAACAGGTGCCCGTCGGGTGCTTGGCAGGTGCTTGGATGCATTGCAAGGTGCCCGCGGGTGCTCAGGCAGGTGTCTGGTCACGAAATCTGGGACAAAAGAGGTCCAGTCGACCAACAATCGAAAAATCTCCGAAAATCTCTTGCGTTAAAGTTTTCACAACATGCCATAATTTGTGTCGGGATGCAATTTGGGGTGCTAGGGGAGTCGTCTCGTCCCGATTTTAGAGATTAGAAACGAACCGTCGACGGAGAATTTGAGAAATTCGGAAAATTTCCCATCTAAAAGGTCTTAAAGCCTCAACAGGTGCCCGTCGGGTGCTTGGCAGGTGCTTGGATGCATTGCAAGGTGCCCGCGGGTGCTCAGGCAGGTGTCTGGTCACGAAATCTGGGACAAAAGAGGTCCAGTCGACCAACAATCGAAAAATCTCCGAAAATCTCTTGCGTTAAAGTTTTCACAACATGCCATAATTTGTGTCGGGATGCAATTTGGGGTGCTAGGGGAGTCGTCTCGTCCCGATTTTAGAGATTAGAAACGAACCGTCGACGGAGAATTTGAGAAATTCGGAAAATTTCCCGTCTAAAAGGTCTTAAAGCCTCAACAGGTGCCCGTCGGGTGCTTGGCAGGTGCTTGGATGCATTGCAAGGTGCCCGCGGGTGCTCAGGCAGGTGTCTGGTCACGAAATCTGGGACAAAAGAGGTCCAGTCGACCAACAATCGAAAAATCTCCGAAAATCTCTTGCGTTAAAGTTTTCACAACATGCCATAATTTGTGTCGGGATGCAATTTGGGGTGCTAGGGGAGTCGTCTCGTCCCGATTTTAGAGATTAGAAACGAACCGTCGACGGAGAATTTGAGAAATTCGGAAAATTTCCCATCTAAAAGGTCTTAAAGCCTCAACAGGTGCCCGTCGGGTGCTTGGCAGGTGCTTGGATGCATTGCAAGGTGCCCGCGGGTGCTCAGGCAGGTGTCTGGTCACGAAATCTGGGACAAAAGAGGTCCAGTCGACCAACAATCGAAAAATCTCCGAAAATCTCTTGCGTTAAAGTTTTCACAACATGCCATAATTTGTGTCGGGATGCAATTTGGGGTGCTAGGGGAGTCGTCTCGTCCCGATTTTAGAGATTAGAAACGAACCGTCGACGGAGAATTTGAGAAATTCGGAAAATTTCCCGTCTAAAAGGTCTTAAAGCCTCAACAGGTGCCCGTCGGGTGCTTGGCAGGTGCTTGGATGCATTGCAAGTTGCCCGCGGGTGCTCAGGCAGGTGTCTGGTCACGAAATCTGGGACAAA
>CAUVYU010000176.1:17500-35581 GCA_963556255.1 Allolobophora icterica | reverse complement strand
CAACACAGAGTTCGAAAAATAAAGAGATTCCATGAGTGAATAATCGAATATCTGATTCATGGTTGAAACCTAAATAGTGTCACTAGATTGTGTCACAAATCTTGACTTGAATACTGTTCCTCACTCTACTATGGCTTAGTTTCTAGTCGTTTGGCGTGCCTCAATCGAGTGCAATGCTCTGCGGCACGTCTTATTGGTCGAATACCACAATTTGGTCAGGTCTCTAGTTATATGCTGTAGGTCCTGCACTGGCTCCAGCCAACTGTCAGCCAGAATGTAGTATAAGGGTCGTTTCCCTGGTCTGGAGGTGCTTGCTGGGATACGCTCCAGCTTATGTGCTGGTCCTTTGCCGCCCCATGCTGGGAGTTCATGGTAGTCGCCACCTCCGATCTTCGGGCAAAGGGGTACTCGGTACTCCTTGTGCCTTTTAGCCTACCCGCTCAGCCACCATGCAGAAAGGTGTGTTTCAGTGGTGGGCCCGACGGCATGGAACGGGCTTCCCGGATCTAAGCCAGTTCCCGAGAACTCCCTCTTATACATTCTATACTAGATTGAAAACTGTCTTGTTTGGCCGTGCAGGAGTCGGGAGCACCTCTGAGTACCCCCCAGGAGGTGCTATATAAATACTCGAATGAATACATGAATAAATAGCACAACTCATAGATTTGAGCATTTTACAAATGTGGCTTCCAGATTTAGTTGTGTTAATTAGATTCAAAGCATTTTTGCAACGTGAAAATGCCGATAATTATTTATTTTGATAGTTGGGGCCTTTTTCTTGTGCTCGCTCCCTCTGGTGTTGAAACCTGGCTACGCCACTGAGATAAGTATAGGCCTAATGTTGCAATTGCATATCGATGAATGGAGTATCGAATCTCTAGTTAAGTAGGCCTATAATGTTACCACTGCGTATCGAGTGAAGTTATATCGACTGCTTTAATCAAATTGCATTGCAACCCACGTGGCCCTGGTAGCGGGGTCTACGACCCCTTTTGGGTCTCCTGTGTAGCCAGACTATGTTAACTGATTATAAGCATTGTATGTTTTTTTAACCTTGCAATGTTTGGTTACCGAAATAAAAATACAATGCAATACAATACAATTTGTCGCCAGTGTTTAAATGAAAGAGCAGAGAAGGAATGCTGTGACCTTAACAATGAACCATAAAGTGGATCGGACTGTGGAAACAAGACTCAGTACTTTTCTTTTTTTTTACCTTATAAGTATTATTTGGAAGAATTTTACTTTTACATAAGTAAAATTTGTGATGAGTATATGGCCAACTTTTAGTTTTACTTAGGCCTAAGTACGTATATAACTTTATATACATTCGTTTATTGAAAAAAACTGGTTGGCACACCGCACCCAGGAACATTAACACGGGGACTCAGCGAAATAATAATATAGATAGCTAAAGCAGTAATGTTAATTGAATGATGTAGGATTGTAGGCCTAATATTAGTTATATAATATACGTAATACGTGAAGTTCTATTTTTCTTTTACTTTTATTTAAGTACATTCGTCCGATACTTTTAAGAAGACTGTCGACCGCATCGATTGTCGTTGCAGACGAAAAGACGTGAGAGACTTGATTTGGCAACTCGTCTTCGAGAAGCGATGCCAAATCGCCATCGATCACTTAGGACCAAATGGATTCGATCTCCTTCTGTCTCTTCTACTCTGCTCACCAATCGTTTCTCTTTTCCTCGCCATGGACACCAGAGGGCCACTCCTTCTCTACGATCAACGAACAACAGACGGACGGACGGACGAGTAGATGAAGGCGGAGAGGACGAATGAAGACGAACCTAAAGAGACACAATGCACAGAAAGAAAGACACAGATGGAGTGAGGCAGAGAGACAGAGATAAATGGAGCGTAAAGATAGATGTAGGAGACACACAGAGACAGAGACACAGAGAGACACAGAGACAGAGAATAAAACACAACGTCATATACGAGGGACATACAAGCAGACAGACTAAAAAAAGCAAGACAGAGACAAAGGTAAGGAGTCAGGTAGACACAGAGAGACACAGAGAGACACAGGCAGGCAGACAGACAGGCGGACTGCAGTGATTGCGGGTGATGTTGAATAATCATCGGCTGGTTCTCTGTACATGGCATTGTCGTCCATTTCGATTCAGAGGCTGCTGCTTCTTCCAGCTCCTACACTCCTCCTTATCTTCTTCCTGCTTCTACACCTCCTCCTTCTCCTCTTCCTCCTCCTCTTTTTCTTCTTCCTTTTCCTCTTCCTCCTTCTTTTCTTCCTCCTTCTTATCCTTCTTCTTCCTCCTCCTCCTCCTCCTCCTCCTCCTCCTCCTCCTCCTCCTCCTCCTCCTCCTCCTCACGGCTCCTGCTGTCGCTCATCACAATCTGAGGCGGAAGACGACAAAAGCGGTCGTGTCTGGATTGGGCTGATGATGCGGTCGAGAAGATGCTCTTAATGGCATCATCGGTTGCTGCGGCAGATGTTCCGTGCAGTTGGAAAGGGTGTCGCCTTCGGAGAGCAGAGGCTGTAACCTTTTGACCTAATGACCTACGGTCTCATCTCTTACGAGAGACTTAATGACCTAATTAACTCTGGTCGGCAATTGGGTTTTCTACACCGACTTAAAGACAACCCCTGCAATACATTCGATAGAAGAGGGCGAGAGAGAGAGAAAGAGAGAGAGAGAGAGAGAGAGAGAGAGAGAGAGAGAGAGAGAGAGAGAGAGAGAGAGAGAGAGAGAGAGAGAGAGAGAGAGAGAGAGAGAGAGAGAGAGAGAGAGAGAGAGAGAGAGAGGTAAAGAGCGAGACAGACAGAGGCAGACAGATAGAGATAGATAGATAAAGAGAGAGAGAGACAGAGGGAGACAGAGAAAAAGACTGAGGCCAATGTCTTGTGAGACGGTCGAAGGACAATTGGGTGACGGATCGATTGTGGCCCCTGCTGTGTGTCGTTGGGAAGGGGACGAGTGGGGGTAGGGTGGCCTGTGGGTGGGGTGAATCTGGCAGCGAACATTGACGGCCGGTCAGGTGATGAAAGAGGAGAGAATGATGAATGAGGGAGGAACGACGAATTAGTCGGTCAATGAACAAAAGAAGAAAGAAAGGCAGAAGAGACAGAGACACAGAGAAGAGGAGGAAGAATAGGAGGAGAGGAGGAGGAAGAAGAGGAAGAGAAATGCTGGAAAAAGAAAAAGAAGAGGAAGTAGAAAAAGAAGAGAAGTAAGAAGACGAAAAAGAACAGGAAGAATTAAAGGAACACGAGGAACACGAAGAGGAAGAGGAACAAGAGGAGCAAGAGGAAGGAGAGAAAAAAGAGGAAACTGTCGTTCGTGCTGTCGTTGAAACGAATGACTCGTGATGTTCCGTTGCAGAAGCGAAGAATCAGATGGCCTTTCAAGGGCGGACACTGAGATAATTCGGACACTGAGGTCATTTCGAACACTGAGGCAAATCGGACACTGAGGTCACTCGGTGCGTTGGCTCCTGCGATCTATGAATACGGTGATCGATGCGTAATTTAGAAGCTGGACAAGACAAGCAGGGTCAAGGTTGGTCATCAGTTCATGACCTCAACCTCTCCTCCTTCTCATCCTCCTCTTCCTCCTGCTCCTCCTCCGCCGCGTCCTGATTCTCGCCGGGGTCAGATGTAGAGGACATAGGATGTCTTTGTCTTGAACGGAAATCATAGCAGACGAACAGATACAGTCCATAAGTAACAAGATATGCATCATTGACTCGGGCAACATACATCACTGAACATGGTTTTATCAAATGACGTCATTTGAGGACGAGGAGGACAAAGAGGAGGAAGAATATAAGAAGGAGGAGGAGGAGAAAGTCTTTCTTGTTGCTAGCTGAGGTTACGGTCGATTGGCAATACATTTAGTCATGCATGACGATCTACATTCTGTCTGTTCTTTCAGTTTGAAGAACCATGACAACGTCATCGCTGTCTGATGACGACCACCAGTTGCTGAGACAGGCGACCGATCGATTGTCATGATTCAGCAGCAGCAGCAGCAGATGGAAACTGAGAGATGATGGCGTCAAGTGGTCGCATTCTGAAACTGCTCGTCCTTGCACTCAGCGCATCTCATGTCACGTGCAAAGGTAACACGCCTTCGTTGAACCTCCAACTGAATGACTCTCATAGGGCGCGCCTTTTGTTACCCCCAGAAATCAGTAGCATTTCATTTCAATTCAGAAGAGACTTCTTCAGTATAGGAAGAAAATCTTCCAGTTTAGCTTTTTTGGCACTTCTCTTTCTGGAAGAACAAGAAAAAACAACAAGAACGAAAACAGGAGACGAAGAAGAAGAAAAAGAAAAAGACGAAGAAGAAGAAGAAGAAGAGATAAATGAATATGAGTTTGAAGCGTTCTCCTTAGTTATCGTCGTTTGTTTTTATGTGATCGTGTTTTCTTTTCTCTGAATCTCAATCAGGGGCTAAAGTTCGACCGGGAAATTCAAGAACCGGAAATTCGAAGGACAGAACTTGGACTGGATCGAAGATGCCATCTAGTGACTTGGACTCGAAAGAGAAACGACGAGGAGGAGGAGAAGAAGAAGGAGGAGGCGATGAGGAGGACCTCCGAGAAATCAGTGAGCGTTGTTTCAATTCTTATCAATAAGACACAAACAACAATCTCTCGTTTAAACAGTTCATCCGCTATAATTTGTCTGTACTTGTAATTGTAATTAGTAACTTCTACTGAGCCGGTGTCCAATGCACAAGGCATCAACCGATGGCACACCAAAATCAAACCCTAATCAGGTCAATATCCAGAAGATAGCCCGTGAGTCTGTCTGTCTGTCTTTCGCAGAAGAAGCAGTTACTTTTCGCTTTAAGATTTAATTTCGGTTTTTGAGATCGTCATGACATTGTGATGACTTTGGAAATTGATATTTCGCCGCTCTTGGAATCACACAACCCTCTGGCAATTGATTTCATAGAATAGAGACAGATATATATATATATTATATACTACAGGATATATATATATATATATATATATTATAGGCGTGGAGATATATGGAGAGATCGTGGTAGAATGTGTCACATTTTGTGTTGTTTCTGCTTTGTTTGTAGCCAGTTTCATGTTTCGGAATGCATCGTTTGAGGAGCAGTTGCTCGTCTTTCTCTTCCGTGACTATGATCCAGTCGCCAGAGCCGTCATGGACACGGATCAGACAGTCAACGTTCATATCGACTTCGTCCTCCTCAGAATCCACGGACTCGTATGACTTCTTCGCTCTCTTCTGTCTGTCTGTCTGTCTGTCTGTCTATAGATAGACGTGTCTCTCTGTATCTCTGTCTGTGTCTGTTTGTCTCACTCTCTCTGTCTTTCTGTCTGTCTGTCTGTCTCTCTCTCTGTGTCTCGCTGTCGCTGTCTTACATCCTCTAAAGTCACTCGTTTCCATATATATTCCGCTGTAGATCTTTCTGTCTTCCTCTTTCCCTGTCTTCCCATTCCTGCTTTCCATCGTCTGCCATTCTATCGTCACTCGCATCGCTTCAGAAAAAGGAAGAGAAGAGGTTTGAACCTAGTGGTGTTCTTGCAATTCATGCGGATCAGCCAGAGTGTAAGGAGAGGCGTCTTCAACCTTAACACGAAGCCGTTGATGATTGGTTGGTGGTATCATGGCAGTGAATGGGTGAGAGATGAACACCTAAGACTGTGACTGAAATGAATGTCGGATACCTGTCCTTGACGGAGGAGACATATTTTGCGGTTGAAGTGTGCGGAGGAGGAGGACGAGGAGAGGACCACCTTTCCCAGATCGAAACGCCAGCCGTTCACTTGCCACTGACAGCTAATTCCAGACCGAGATACAGACAGACAGACAGACAGACAGACAGACAGAGTAACAGACAGACAGACAGACTAACAGACAGACAGACACACAGAAAAACAGGCAGGAAGACAGACAGACAGAAAGACAGATAGACAGACAGATAGACAGACAGAAAGACATATAGATAGACAGAAAGACAGACAGATAGACAGAAGACAGCGAATGAACCAATGTGTCTTTTATTGGTTCTGTGACAGGATGAACGCGCTCAAGTCCTGACGACGACAGGTCTCGTCATAGCTGTAAGTATTTCTAAGGAATACCATATGATCCACTGATTCTGTGTCTCGTCATAACTGTAAGTATTTCTAAGGAACACCATATGATCCACTGATTCTGTGTCTCGTCATAGCTGTAAGTATTTCTAAGGAATGCCATATGATCCACTGATTCTGTGTCTTATCTTAGCTGTAAGTATTTATAGGGAACACCATATGATCCACATTCTGTGTCTCGTCATAGCTGTAAGTATTTATAAGGAACACCGGATGATCCACTGATTCTGTGTCTTATCTTAGCTGTAAGTATTTCTAAGGAACACCATATGATCCACTGATTCTGTGTCTTATCTTAGCTGTAAGTATTTCTAAGGAACACCGGATGATCCACTGATTCTGTGTCTTATCTTAGCTGTAAGTATTTATAGGGAACACCATATGATCCACTGATTCTGTGTCTTATCTTAGCTGTAAGTATTTCTAAGGAACACCATATGATCCACATTCTGTGTCTCGTCATAGCTGTAAGTATTTCTAAGGAACACCATATGATCCACTGATTCTGTGTCTCGTCATAGCTGTAAGTATTTCTAAGGAACACCATGTGATCCACTGATTCTGTGTCTTATCTTAGCTGTAAGTATTTCTAAGGAACACCATGTGATCCACTGATTCTGTGTCTCGTCATAGCTGTAAGTATTTCTAAGGAACACCATATGATCCACTGATTCTGTGTCTCGTCACAGCTGTAAGTATTTCTAAGGAACACCATATGATCCACTGATTCTGTGTCTCGTCATAGCTGTAAGTATTTCTAAGGAACACCGGATGATCCACTGATTCTGTGTCTTATCTTAGCTGTAAGTATTTCTAAGGAACACCATGTGATCCACTGATTCTGTGTCTTATCTTAGCTGTAAGTATTTCTAAGGAACACCGGATGATCCACTGGTTCTGAGTCTTATCTTAGCTGTAAGTATTTCTAAGGAACACCGGATGATCCACTGATTCTGTGTCTTATCTTAGCTGTAAGTATTTCTAAGGAAAACCGGATGATCCACTGACTCTGTGTCTTATCTTAGCTGTAAGTATTTCTAAGGAACACCGGATGATCCACTGACTCTGTGTCTTATCTTAGCTGTAAGTATTTCTAAGGAACACCGGATGATCCACTGATTCTGTGTCTTATCTTAGCTGTAAGTATTTCTAAGGAACACCGGATGATCCACTGACTCTGTGTCTTATCTTAGCTGTAAGTATTTCTAAGGAACACCGGATGATCCACTGACTCTGTGTCGCCTTTGTGAAGACTAAAAATGCGCTATATTAAGTGTTCTCACGTATACATACAAACATACATGCAAAGATATTTGAGACATAAACTCTAGGTTGGATTTATGTTAACTTTATGTTGACATAAATCGTCTTCCTTTTCGATTCCTAGATTCCTATTACGTTTTAAAAGTTTAAAGTAAACGTCGTCGGAATTTATCGGAATATTTCCGGTCTGACTGTGAACTTCACTTGCAGACTTTCTAGTGCGATGTAAGTCGACAAAAATTGTCATAAGATCTGAAATGGCTTCTTAATCCTCTGAAGGCGTCTTCATTGAAGTAATGTTTTCACGTTGATTGTGATTCCTTTTGCAGGAATGGACGGACGAACGACTCACGTGGAAGCCAAGCCAGTTCGGAAACCTAACGAATATTATCATCAAGGCCGACAAGATCTGGCTTCCGGAGTTAGCCGTCATGAATGGGTGAGTGAGGGTTTCTCAATTAGACGATCGTTCTTCCATCTGGCACCAGAGGTAAAGGAAGGAATACTTAACGATTGGGATCATCAACTGGAGAATGATTCACAGGATCCAGGTCGATTCCTCGCAGTCATTTCATTCAACATTTTTGACACTAGGTTCAGACGGCTGATGCCCTGTGCATTGTACACCGTGTAACAGAAGTTGCTAATTAGTTAATTAGTTAACTTATTAATTAATATTTGTTATTATTTTTTTTATAAAACTCTTAAATTTGGGACTAAGTTTTCTTCTATCCTTGATTTGTTGTCTCTTGTTGAGTGATGCGTTGTTGTCTCATGTTGTCTGATTAAGTTGTTGTCTCATGTTGTCTGATTAAGTTGTTGTCTCATGTTGTCTGATTAAGTTGTTGTCTCATGTTGTCTGATTACGTTGTTGTCTTTGTTGTCCCGTAGAGCAGACGAACTGATCCCTGACTTCGAGCGCATCCGTGTCCTATTGCACAGCAACGGTCGTATGCATTGGGAACCTGGTGGTATCTTCCGAACGACGTGTGACATAGACATTGCTTACTTTCCGTTCGATACACAGCACTGTCCTCTTCTGATCGGCGCCTACTCCTACTCCAGCTCCAAGATGAACATAACAAATGCAACGAGTGCTATCTCGACACACGATTTCCGCATGAATGGCGAATGGCAGGTGTGTGGAACGTCAGCCGAGTGGAACATAACGATGCTGAGCCTACCATCGGGAGACGGATACGCTCACGTTGTCTTCACGCTCCACTTGAAACGAAGATATAAGTTCTACATCATGAACATCGTTCTTCCTTGCGTCATGTTGTCCATCCTCATCATGATCGGATTCTGTCTTCCTCCTGACGCCGGGGAAAAGATCTCCCTCGGAATCTCCGTCCTTCTCGCCTTCACTGTCTTTCTTCTCATGATCGCTGACAACATTCCACGAACATCACTCGCCATTCCACTCATAGGTCGGTCTCAACGTAACACACACACACACACACACACACACACACCTACACACACACACCTACACACCTACACACACACACACACACACACACATACATACACACACACACACATACACACACACACTCACGCACACGCACAAACGAACACGCACACACACACACACACGCACACGAACACGCACACACACACTCACGCACACGAACACGCACACGCACACACACATACACCACAACCGACAATTGCAACAACAGGAGAAGTGGATTTCTTATCAGTAGAAATCGTACAATACTCTTAACTTTCTGTTCAAAACAATCTGGTTAGAAGACGCTGCTCAGATTCCTATTGACAGCTTTTCAACTATGTGCTTGAAAGTTCAAGAGTTCAGTGGTCATAGTTTATGAATATTCATGATACTTTGTTAATGAACATTTCTGGGTCTCTGGTTATGAATATTCTTGTGAATTGGTTGAATAGTCATGGATCTTGGTTCATAACTCTCTTAATAGTTTATGCATATTTCTTTGCCTTTGTTCGTCATTATTCCTGGCTCATGAGTATACATGGTTCTTGGTTCATGAATATTCACAAGACTTGGCTGATGAATATTCCTCGGGTTTTGTCCCCCAATAGTAATTGTGGGGTGGAGAACTAATTAGTTGAGTTGCAGATTTCTTCTTGTAGGATCGGTAGCAGTTCTCCTGATCGTTCTCTCCTATGGTCTACTGTTCTGCATTGATTGATTGATTGATTGATTGATTGATTGATTGATTGATTGGTTGATTTGATTGACTCATTCATTAATTAACTGCTACACAATTCTTTGATTCGTCATCGTCTGTTTGTTGATTGTCAGTGACTTATCTGATGGCAACGATGACTCTGGGTACTCTGTCAATCTGTATGACTGTCCTCGTCCTCAACATCCACCATCGAGGACCTCGTCACAGACCGATCCCTTTCTGGCTCCGACGATTCGTCTTCACTTACGTCGCTCGCATCGTCTGCGTCGAAACGACCTTCGCCCGATTCCAGATGACCTTCGGACAGATCCAGTCGACGTCGACCACAGACGACGTCTGGAAACGAAGGTCACACATCGAACTGACGTCAGATGGCGCCACTGACAAAGCGCAACCACCTGTTGACGTCGTCCATAGCAACGGTCCAGTGACTGACGGAGAGAGGCGCCGACGACCTCGCACCCACAACAAGGTCTCTTCGTTTCTTCAAGAGGCGATTCGATTGAGACGCCGACCTTGGCTCAGGCACAAGGTCACCGGCGATGACGCCCTCGCCTCTCCCCGTGGTGGTCGTGGTGATGGTGGTAGAGCGTTGCGTGTCATCGGCGGTGGTGGTGGTGGTGGTGGGGGTGGTGGTGGAGGTGGTGGTGATGGAGGTGGGGGTGGGGGTGGTGGTGGCTATAGCAGCGTAGAGGAATGGCGGGAGTTGGCGCAGGTGCTTGACCGTGCTTTCTTCTGGCTATTGTTCTGGATGATGACGATGTCAGCCATTGTTATTCTATTCTATCCGAAATACACTGGAAATGAAATCTACGAAGTCGGTTCCAGTTAGAAGATGACTGACTGACGACATCGGGTCTTCTTCCTCTAAGAGTCAATTGCCATGAAACTGTCGACCGCACTTGTTAGCACTCAGGGTCCTTCCTCAGCCACGAAGGTCCTTTGCTAACTGGCCTCAAATGAATCCCAATGGTAACCATCTACCCTCAACCACTCACTGGTTCAGGTCGGGTGCGCCACTTATGAGTTTATTCTTGAATGGCGCTTCAGAAGTGTCAGATTACAAATACATACAAAAGACAGCGTCGCTCTCTCTCTCTCTCTCTCTCTCTCTCTCTCTCTCTCTCTCTCTCTCTCTCTCTCTCTCTCTCTCTCTCTCTCTCTCTCTCTCTCTCTCTCTCTTTCCGTTTATGAACAGAGACGGAGGAAATTGTTTCAGACCATTAATTTACTGAAGGAGGATTTTCTGTGAATTCGTTCGTAATCGATGTTTACAGATGATATGAGAATGAAGTGATTGTGGGCCTCAGACAGAAGATGACAACTCGTCGCAGGATTCGAGAACAATAGCCAAGACATAATCCTTTAATTCTATTTCGAGAGGAGTTCCTACTTGGTCTCTGGATGTCTGGAATTTGTCTCTCGTCATCAGAATTCTATCGCTTTTCCGGGCAACATTTCTGCCTTTCATGTAAACGTAAATGTAAATGTAGATGTAAATGTAAATCTCCGAAATTTCTCAACGCCACACAAAAGCCACGTCAGAGAGACCAGCTTATTCACCAGCGATATACCAAATCAGGTCCGCAATAACCAGGCTGCCTTGTCCGTTCCGGTGCCAGGTCAAAGAGGAGACAGTGTGATGCCACGGTGGTAATCGGTGATGATGGTGGTTGTGTGGTGGCGCAGGAATAGAACCAGGATAGCATAGCGTGAAGAGTTCGGTTTTCAATCGTGACTGCGCGGGCAAGGGCATTCTGATTTGCTTGCAGGCGTTTTATTTGAGAAGAGTCGATGTCGGAGGAAAGAGAATTACAGTAATCGAGTTTGGAATGAACAGTTGAGGTGGTTATTGTGCATTCGGTCTTTTAATCAAGTATTGGGCGCAGTCAAGGAAGGTCACGAATGTGCATATATCAGGTACGAGATAGCTGGGTGATGTGGTCGTCAAAGGTAAGATTTTTTATCGAAGAAGATTCCAAGATTGCGGACGGGAGAAGAGCAGGGCACATGAGAAGTGAGATCTGTTGGCGAAAGGTCGGAAGGATAGGTTACTTTGCTTAGTTGCTCGCGGAGGCCAATGATGAGAAATTCTGTTTTTGAAGGGTTAGGCATAGCAGGTAGGTGGTAATCCAGGCTGACATCTGGGTGATGATGTTGCGTAGATGATTTAGTGCATCTGGAAAGGAGCGAGGGGAGAAACATATGAACAGTTGTGTATCGTCAGCATAGAAGTGATGATCGAGAGAGGATGAGGAAATGAGTTGACTGATTGGGGATGTGTACAGGATGAACAGCAGAGGACCGAGGACAGAACTTTGTGGAACACCACAGGTGAGGGTGTGCGGGTTAGAGAAGTGACCAGCGGCATTAACAGTGAAAGAGGGCGAGGAAAATTACGACTTGATCCACGTAGGGCAGTACCAGAAATTCCAAATATAGAGAAAAGGCGTTTAACAAGGATAGCATGGTTGATTGTGTCAAAGGCGGCGAGATGTCTCAAAGACACAAAGAAGAGACTTGTTGACGACCTACTGCCATGACAAGTTTGCTGTATAGTGTAGGCAGATTGATTTGGGTTTAGGAGATTGTTTGAGGTAAGATAGCCGTTGAGGAGAGAGGCTCTGGTAGGTCTTGTACAAGGAATGATGATCGTAAGGATGTTGACGAGTCAAAATCTCAGTTGAAGCAATCCAGCTAATAGGGAGAGAGAGAGAGAGAGAGAGAGAGAGAGAGAGAGAGAGAAGAGAGAGAGAGAGAGAGAGAGAGAGACAGACAGACAGACAGACAGACAGACAGACAGACAGACAGAGACAGAGACAGAGACAGAGACAGAGACAGAGACAGAGACAGAGACAGAGAGAGAGAGAGAGAGAGAGAGAGAGAGAGAGAGAGAGAGAGAGAGAGAGAGAGAGAGAGAGAGAGAGAGAGAGAGAGAGAGAGAGAGAGAGAGAGAGAGAGAGAGAGAGAGAGAGAGAGAGAGAGAGAGAGAGAGAGTAATTTGTTGATCACTTTCAGTAATCAGTGACCCTGCATTTTCTTTCACAGACAACATACAGAACAGAATCGTCTTTCAGCTTCGTCTTCACAAAAGATCGCAAAAGACACAGAATTTCATTTGAACAAATTTCCTAACTGTCTGATTTACTTCTACATACGATGACAGTCATCAGACAACCAAATGTTTCGTCTTTTGCTAGATAGGAAGTCAGGAAGCATTCTCAGAGTTGAAGAAAGACAGAGATTAGTCGGAGGAGAAGAAGGAAGAGGAGAAGCAGGTGGAGAAGAAGGAGGTGGGAGAACGAGGAGGAGGTGTAGAACGAGGAGAAGGAGGTAGAGAAAGAGAAGGAGGTGGAGGAGAAAGAGGTGGAGAAAGAGGAGAGGAGGTGGACAGCAAGGAGAATGAGGCGGAGGAGAAGAGGTGGAGAACGAGGGGAAAGAGGTGGAGGAGGAGTCACGTGTCGCCCACAGAGGACATCTCAGACCCATCGACTGGAGACCAGGACCATCAGAGCGAGGAAGAACAGAGGACGAGGGAATGTTTTCATCTGTCCTTTGCTAAAGAGGACAGTTGTCGTTGGTGGGTCAGTTGTCGTTGGTGGGTCAGTTGTCGTTGGTGGGTCAGTTGTCGTTGGTGGGTCAGTTGTCGTTGGTGGGTCAGTTGTTGGTGGGTAGTCTTCTAGGACGTGGGTGGCAACCACTTTGATCGCTTCCCAGAGTTCCTGTCCAACGGGAAGTATGTTGTTGGCCGGAAGAATGAATCCGAATTCTCCTTGGTCTCTCAGTTCGACGTCGTATGCATGTCTGATGGGAGTGTTGGCTCTGACCCAATCGCCAGATCCACCCGAGAAAGCATCTAGACAGACAATCAGATCCACCTCAATTCACTTTCATCATCAGATCCGTAAGGGCTAGGTCACTCCCTCCCTTCCTCCTCACTCCTTAACATAACATAACATAACAGAGATTTACGGTGGTTCAGAAGACTAAAGCCTGTGTGACAACCACCACTATATACTTGTCCTAATATCCTATTTGCCCAAGCTTTCTTCTATCCATTCCACTGGCTCCCTATCGAAGACAAAATCAAATTCAAGATCCTCTTCCTTCACCAGACTTCTTCGTTGGCTCTGCACATCGTACCTACGAGAGTTGATTGGCCAGTTTCAGCTGAGCCAGGTCGCCGACCGCTTCGCTCATCCACCCGTGGAGATCTTCTAGTGCTTCGCTGCAGTTCGCCTACACGAGTGCACCGTGCACTCTCGTGCGATGGTCCTTCTCTTTGGTACAATCTTCCCGTTGACATTCGAGTTGTCCTTTAAACTCTGATCAGGTTACACCTTCTCGTTATGTTAAGAGGCATCTCTTATGATCCCTCAGGCAGCCATGTTCACTGCGCCTCTCAGGGATTCGTAAAATGCGCTTTACAAAAGTCCAGATATATACATACATACATGCATACATACATGCACATACATACATACACATCATGCACTGATGCACATGCAGGTAAGTTCAGATTCAGTTCCAGGTCAATGTCCAAAGTGTCATAGAGGTAAACAGTCAGACGCCTACGTAGAATGAATGAATGACTGAATTAATTAATAAACGGAGGGAAGGAAGAAATGAAATGAATGAGACAAAATGAGACGGAATGAGACGAAATGAGACGGAATGAGACGAAATGAGACGGAATGAGACCACTGGCGTGAATTTGTCCAAAATATTAGGGGCATTTGGTTATTCATTCTACACTTGTTGCATTGGTGTACAGTCCATCTCACTTATTGAGGGCACGTGCCCCGGCTGCCCCCCTGAGTCTACGCCTATGAATGAGACGAAATGAGACGGAATGAGACGAAATGAGACGAAATGAGACGGAATGAGACGAAATGAGACGTAATAAGACGAAATGAGACGAAATGAGACGGAATGAGACATAATGAGACGAAATGAGACAAAATGAGACGAAATGAGACGGAAGAGACGTCGCTGTCGTTGTGAAGAGGAATGCTTACAGAGAATGTCTGGCGATTTTCCTGTAAGATAGATGAAGCCACTTGTACGATTGATGGCTTTCACTGCCTCATTGGCCACCGCCAGCTGTCAATCACACACAACAGGTGTCCGTTTCACCGGTATAGATTAAACGATGAACATTCTAGACTAACTTCCCCCAAGGACCTTTCTCCCAACGACATATAGCCAAACCAGAGATCAAACCCAACGCCGCTGCTTGTGCACTCGGAAAACCTACCCCAGCAGTTACCTCTGAGGAGTGTGGTCATCTTGCCCGGCTATAGCCCGCCTCCAGCTAGCCCGTCTTGGACTTCATAACCTTGCATACTGTCTCTATATACTGTTCCTGTTATGGCGCCAATCATCCTTCTTATGAAGACGTCGTTAAACAAACGTATTAAACGTATTACATAGAAAAAGAAACGAAAGAGCATATGCTCCCACTTTTTGGACTAGGGGTACCGCACCCCAAACTTTTTAAACAATACCAATTAATATTTTATTATTGTGCCTTCCCAGAGATCGCAGTCTCCGCCTTGCTTCGTCTAGAGTGAGGAATATGTACCACAAAAGTACGAAAGTACTTAGATACACAGGTAAACCGAGAGCCAGGCGAATTGAGCCACAGGCAGTCAGACAGGCAGACTTTTGGCGGACTTTTCACTCGACAGACTGACCGCCATGGCCGGCCTGCAGGCTGCAGGCGCAACAGATCTGGGCCACGGCTACACTCTTGGAAAGATCTGACATCACCTCACTCTCCGCCTTATGGTTGTCATCTTATTCATATCGGGATGTGGAGATGTAGGTCAAAACGCAAACTTCTATATCCTCATCGGTTCTAAATCCATATTTGGACCCACACTTTTATTGTCGGCCTTCATATGACTCCTCACCCATCGGTCCCCTCACAATCTCAGAATCAAAAACTATCCCTGGTTAAACATATCCGAGCTGGCTATTGCTAAAGAAATCTCCCTCCGTTACATAATATAAGCATTTGAGACGTCGTTGATTTTGACTTCTTCATGTCGTGCTCCGATTTTGCTGATAGGGAACATGGGTAAATTTCTTCTAAAACGAAAACGAGTATATGACATTGTAGACACTATTGACAGGATAATGGTCTTGTTCAAAATGGTCTCCATGTGAAAAGCGAAAGCTGAGAAGAAATTGGTACACCCTACCCCACTTTTAGACCAAAGTTACGCCCTTGAGAGATAGACAGACAGACAGACAGACAGACAGACAGACAGACAGGCAGAGAGAGAGAGAGAGAGAGAGAGAGAGAGAGAGAGAGAGAGAGAGAGAGAGAGAGAGAGAGAGAGAGAGAGAGAGAGAGAGAGAGAGAGAGAGAGAGAGAGAAATATCGAAAGGAAGGTAATCGTACGGTGTAGTTGTATTCAGGCGTTGAAGGGGCGTCCGCGCTGTACGCCCATCGGACCATGAAAAGCTGACCGAAGCTGTGGATGGTGACGTATCCACGGATGGATGAGTTGTGTGTCAAGAGGAAGTTCTTGATCGCCTGTGTCTCATTTTCACTCCCCGGCCATGGACCACAGTACGTTATGTAACAAGACTCATTCAAGGCACCTGCAGTACAGACGACAAACAGCTCACACCGATAACACTGCAACGAACACAGGCAGAGAGCAACGGACGGACGGACGGAAAGGCGGTCAAATAGGATGAAGAGGGAGAAGATGATGATGATGGTAAAAGAGAAGATGAAGAAGAAGAAGAAGAAGAAGAAGAAGAAGAAGAAGAAGAAGAAGACCATCTGGGGCAGGTTTCCAGCGCACAAGCAACGGCGTGGGGTTTTGCTTTCATGTCGTTGGGATAATCTATACCGATGAAAAGAACACCTGTTGACTGTGACTGACAGCTGCCAGTGGCCAATGAGGCAGTGGGAGCCATCAACCGAACTAGTGGCTTCAGCCTTCTTACAGGAAAATCGCAAGCGATTCTCTTTAACCCTCTAAGGGATATGGGACATATATGTCCCATATCAGAAAAAAGTCCGTGATTTGGTTAGATCGAGCAAACTGGTTTGTATAACGATTTTATTTATTTGTTAGGTATTTGGTCAATCTAACTGTGACCTTTCGATGAGTTCCCGCACATTCTATGGACCAAATATTTTAATTTTAAAATTATTAATTTTTAAAAATAAAATAAAAACTTTGTAATTTTTTATTTTTTCTGACAGAGGAATGATACGATACAAAACTTTTAAATAATGTATATTGATCCTTCACAAAAGAGGTAATTCATTGACAAGAGCCATTCCTATCACAGTCTTGCAGATATTGAAGAAAATCTTCATGGGACATATTTGTCCCATTGTCCCTTATGCAATGTTATAAAATGCCCGTACATGAAAAGGCGATAATGGGTTTTAGACCTAACCAAGACTTTGATCGGAACTGGTTGTTGTATTTTCATGGACAACTTTTTCACATCGCCCCCACATGCCTAACATACTGTATAGCCACAGATTAGAAGGTACTGAGCTGTCACAGAAAAAATCGAATGGGCTTGCCGGAAGCTAATATGGACAAAGTTATATGAGGGACATTCAGTCCTTCCAAGCAACGGACAAGAAGATTAACTTTTTGAGGTGGATGAACACAAAGGCTGTCCATCTCATATTCAATTCTAAACCACACATAGGTACAGTTAGTACCTATTGATATACGTCAGAAGGTTCCGCTGAGAAGGTTGTTACTAACGTTCCATCATTGGTGAAAGGATACAACAAATATATGGGAGGAGTTGATCTGGCAGACTACATAAAATCATATTATGGAACAGATATTTGGTGCCGATACAAGTATTATATGAGAATGGCATTTGTTAGGCTGCAGGGGCGTAACTTTGGTCTAAAAAGTAGGAGTACCAATGAGTCATGACTAAGATAACAATCATAAAGCAGAGAGTGAAGATGATGTCAGAAATCGGTGGCGTCTCCCGTCTGTGGGTCGGTCAGTCTGCCGGGTGACCAGTGTGGCTGAAAGTCTGCTCTCTGACTGCCTGTGACTCAGTTCGTCTGGCTCTCGATTTACCTGTGTATCTAAGTAATTTCTACTTTTGTGGTACATACTACTCACTCTGTCTACATACACGAAGCAAGGCGGAGACTGCGATCCCTGGTAAGGCACAATAATGAAACACTGATTGACATTATTTGCAAAATGGGGTACGGTACCCCCAGTCCAAAAAGTTTGGGGCACGGGTACCCCTCGTACCCCTAAAAATTACGCCTATGATAGCCTGGACGCAACTGTGGTGAATGGCTACTTGAATTAGAAGTCCCTCAACGGTGATACCAAAATTACATTTCTTTACATTTCAGAAAATGACCTCATTAAAATTTAGACAGCATGCAGGTGCCTCATGATCTCATAGGTACTTATACTTCGAGAAAGAATACTTTTCTGACTGGAGACATCAAGAGAAAGGCGTCTCCAGCGATGATACATGATCATTGGCCTGACATCATG
>CAUVYU010000176.1:0-10000 GCA_963556255.1 Allolobophora icterica | reverse complement strand
GGCTTAGATTGGATTGGATTGAGTTGGATTGAGTTGGATTGAGTTGGATTGGATTGGATTGAGTTGGATTGAGTTGGATTGAGTTGGATTGGCTGAGCAGATACACATCCTAAGCTTTATGATGAGGGTGATGAAACGAGTGAAATTGCATACATTTACCCTACCCGAACAATAACAATGTATTATGTTATACCCCGTATTCTTTATAAGAATGCCTACTGACGCTAATTAGCTGCTCGTGAGACTATACATGTAACCCCTGTTGCTTGTTCTAGTTGCTTTATGTAAGCTACGATGTTCAATAAACGAGTATTCATTCATTCATTCTTGATTTTTTCAAAGGTAAGTGGACTGACCTTGAGCAGGAGAAGGTCACGTCCTTCGAAAGTCTTCCCGATGACCTCTAAGCGAGTGACATTTGGAAAGGCGAGTGAAGTGTCCCTCAGCCAATCGCAGATCTCTTCATACGTCGCATACTTTCCCACAATGCTGTGCGCTGACGACCTCCTCCTCCTACTGTTCCCTCGGCTGTTCCTTCTGCTCCCCGTCGACATCCACGGAAGAGCCACTCCCTCGACTGGGTTCGACTCCCGCTCGCGATCTATCCGCCTTCAGACAACCATCGACACTCAGTCATGCATATGTATACATGTACTGTATGTATGTACGTACGTACGTATGTAAGTATTTATGTACGTAGATAGGTATGCATGCATGTTTGCATGTATATACTTATGCATGCATGAATGTATGTATGTTTGTATGAACGTATGCAAGTATGTATGGATGTCTGTGGGTATGAATAGAACAACTTGAGATTATCAGGAATTGGGTCAGATATTGAAAGAGCAGAACAATTGACTTCTGGTTGGTCAGAATAGAACTCAAGACAGATTGGCATTGGTCAGAGATTGTCTAAGTGACTCTGAGAATGATTGTCTGCCTACGTCTGTAGGTTTTCGATGACTGTTCGATAAGCGAATCCGGCTCTTTGCAATTCGTCCTTCAGTTGTTGCTTATAAGCTGACGTGACGTGGACTAGAGACTTCCTAGTGTCTGCAGCAGGTGGCTTCCAGATGTTCACCTGTCAATCAGAATTCACAGATTTGCTAGGCCTACAGCATTTGCCTTTCGTCTTCGCACTTCGAGCGAGCGCTTAGTTTAAAAAACTAAGAGATTCTCTGGAAATGCGACATCGTGGAAAAAGAAATGTCGTCGTTGAAGTCATTGTTAAAAGGAGAAAGAAACAGCGAGACTTTTATCTGAACAAAACTGATCAGAACGTCAACAAATAATGAACAGGAAATATTTCTAAGAGAGAAAAGACGTCAGAAATACTTTAGTGTTTTAAGGACTTAAGCAGCTTCAACATCGCGGGACACAGTTTGGTTTTTGCTTCAGAAAATGACACGTCTGCGTCTCTCTCTCTCTCTCTCTCGCTACCACTCTCTCTGTCTCTCTGTCTCTGTCTCTGTCTCTGTCTCTGTCTCTGTCTCTGTCTCTGTCTCTGTCTCTGTCTCTGTCTCTGTCTCTGTCTCTCTCTCTCTCTCTCTCTATCACTCTCTCTCTCTCTGTCTCTCTGTCTCTATCTCTCTTTCTATCTCTCTCACCTGAAATCGATTCATCATCAACGAGAAATTGTTCAGCTTCTCATCTCCGTCGACGGTTACTTCAATGACTTCGTCACTACACGACAATAATAACATCATCATAATCGTAATCATTTTACAGAAACAATAACATCATCAGCAACAACAACATTAAAACAAGAAGATAAACTCTGATAAACTGTAAGCCTACTTAAATAAATCTGCAACAGATATTTGAACAAGCTATTCTCTTAAATTGACTAAGAGACATTTAGCAGAGAAGATTGTTAAAAAATCCTATAAAACCTCAGGGTTGGGCAAACTTTTTGAACATTGAGACACATTGTAGGCCAAACAAATTCGGAGGACCTGGTAAAAATTTTAGACTTTTGATAAGGACCAACATGAAAAGAGTTTACTCAATTAAAATTGAATATACTTGGCTATTGAATATATATATATATATATATATATATATACATATAATATCCATATAGTGTCCGTCTGTCGGGGGACGCTACGTCACAAACGGGTTCCGTTCTATTGTGAAACATAAACCGTTGTCTTGACGACGGCGGTCTTGACGACGGCGATAACCAACGATACATATAGGCCTATAATATGACGTCATAATATGACGGGCAAATACACTAGTATATATATATAAATTCAGTGCTTTTTTCTGGAAAAAAAGGTTCCGGAACGGAATAATTTTGGGCGGCCTAAAATCCCGAGAAAAACGGCATTGGGGGTTGGGAGGGGTCTCAATAAACACTGAAAACAGTTCAAGACACTAAAATTAAATTAAAATAACTAAATTATTGTCTTTATTATTAAAATAAATAAATTATTTTTAGTACCTGAAAAAAGGTGCCGGAACGCCGTTCCGGCTCGTTCCGGCTGAAAAAAAGCCCTGTATAAATTGAATATACTTGGCTGTTACAAAACGTCGTACTTCAACTGAGCACTTTAAAAGAGACGGTCGTATACAACTGTGAACGTGCAATTACAAGTTTATTATAATCCCTAGGGTAATTTTGAAAGACGAGGCCGTAATAGTAAGTAAGAAAGCAGCGCCACGTGAGTTAACCGAGGGAAACTTCCGTTTCTTGTGGTCTGAATTTTTTGATTTTTTGAATTTTCTGAAGAATTGTGTGGCCGGATAAACAGTGTTGGCGGGCCGGATCAGGCCCGCGGGCCGTAGTTTGCCAACCCCCTGCTATAAATCATATAACACAGACTGCATCTGTAGACGAGCATTTCAACAGCAGCCATCATCTATGATGACAACTGCATTTCTGTTCACATATCAAATCAGGTTTAAAACTAAGCTGCATTGAAATGAGGAATAATTTTGCTGCTTTTGTTCTGGTATCTTTTATAAAACTGAGTCACATGTGACTGTGGAGAGTGTTGTGTCGTCTATTTAAAGAAACTCTTATGACATCATTCGTGCGTAGAATTCAAAAGCTTCATTGTACGCGAGATTCGTGCTCTTGGTTGTGGTCTCCACCCGCAATGACTCAATATTGTGTCTCTTAACCACTTGTCCCCAATCGAAGCACGACTCTGCATGTATGTGCGTGTGACTGAGTGCGGAAGCGAAGGAGGTCACGGTCGCTGGACACAAAATACATATGCATGGTCATATATATATATATATATATATATATAATTTTATATATATACATATATAGACAGACAGACGATATATATATATATATATATCGACTTCAGGTCAAATGAAGATAAGTAAATCACGTATTAAATATACATAGAGAGAGAAGAAAAAATTTGCGAGTGAGAGTGAAAGACAGACAGACAGACAGACAGACAGACAGACAGACAGACAGACAGACAGACAGACAGACAGACAGACAGACAGACAGACAGACAGACAGAGTGTTCGTCTGTGATGCATGAGAATCATTCGATGCAATATTAAAATCACTCACAGCGTCATATCGTTCGTCGAAAACATGCACGACGCACTTAGACAGACAGACAGATAGACAGAGAAGTCAACAGACAGACAGACAGAGAGACAGACAGAGCAAGAGAAGCAGGACTGATGGCATCATGTCTGCAATCGTCCATTCCTACTTAATGTCCAGCTCCACTGTCGTTTAATCGTCGTTTTCAATCTGACTAATGGCCACGACACACAGACAGACACACAGACAGACAGACAGACGGACAGACAGACACACAGACAGAGAGACAGACAGACAAAGACAGCGACTGGCAGACAGACACACAGACAGCGCCATTCTAACTCCGACCGAGACACAGCTTTTAGTATGCATTCGTGTTAGTAATCCGATCAACCGCTTTTTTGGGCAAAATGATTGATTATGATTACAACAACAACGACGACAACGACGACGACTACAACGACGGCAGTACAATACAACTGTATTTTGATATTGCCCTCCTTACTCAGAACAACTACGAAAAAAACTGATATAAATTAAGAACGTCTCATAAACAACGCCACATTAAACCAAAAAGAGAACCAATCACTTGATCCAGAATTGATTGTTGGCTTCATAAACTTGATCCTATTCCCACCTGTCTTCTAAAACAAATCTGCCTCTGTCCTGGTTCCTGTAATCACAAAAATTATCAGTCTCTCGCTCTCTACTGGTAACTTCCCCATGGCCTTTAAGAAATCTCTCGTAACTCCTCTTCTCCATTTAACAGCAAGAAAACCTATCTAACTACCGTCACATCTTCAATCTTTTCTTTCTGTCTAAGTTAACTGAACGAATAGTCCTTACCGGCCTAGACAACTACCTGTCTTCTACTTCACTTCTTAATCCCCACAAATCTGACTTCACTTAACACCATTCCACAGAAACGCAGTCTTGCCTCTCTCTACAATAAACTGGTCTCTGCCGCCTACGAAGTCTTAGCGATCTAAACGACACCAGCCTCACCAGTTGCTCTACCTCCTCTCTTGATCTGGATCTCATGGAAACTTGAATCGGATTTCCTTTTGGCTACCCATTGGAACCCCTCTGACTTGACGCAGCGCTCGTTAATAAGCTGGTGCCCTGCAATTGGCTTTCAAGGGACGCTGTAGAAATCTGAAGTTTACGATTACGATTCTACGAGGAACGGAATGAGGAGGAAGAAGAGGAAGAGGAAGAATAGGAGGAAAAGCAGAAGGAGGTGGAGAAGGAGGAAGACGAGGAAGGGAAGAGGAGGAAGAGGAGAAGGAATAAAAGGAGATGAAAAAGAAGGAAGAGGAATCAGAAGAAGAAGAAGAAGAAGAAGAGGAGGAGGAGGAGGAGGATGTAGTGTCTAAAGGCAGAAGGGTGCAGAAGAAGAGAGTGATGGGGGTCGGTGTGTCTCTCACCCATCATAGGACATGGCTGTTGACCGATTGATGACCATCGCCAGACAGACAAAGGCCATCGCCAGACAATGCATCACCAGACAATGCATCGCAGACATTGTCATCAGTTCCCGACTGAAAGACTCGATAGATACAACAACGATATCGATAATAATCGGACTCCACACACGACATAAATATCCTACTATGAAACGTTTCATATAGTTCTGTCAAGACTTTTAATATGTCCTCGTGGTGAGACCAGCCGCAATCCTACTAGCGGTGCCACTCCCCACCAGTCTCCCCCGATTTCCGTTTCTAGTTCTTCTAGTTCTTCCTCTTCGTGTGTCTGCTCGGCAAGTAGTCGTTTCGCTTGAGTCCTTTCTCTCTCTCCGTCCGCCTCTGTCTGTCTCTGTCTGTCTCTGTCTGTCTGTCTCTGTCTATCTGTCTCTAGTTATCTATCTTTGACACCCATCTGAATGAATTCCTTTTGACAGTCACGGTCTGCTGACCCAACGCTGGGGAGGGCAGAGGGGGAGGCAAGTTCACGCAAGACACGACCCTAGAACAATGAGAACAGCAGAGGCAAGAAGACAAGAAGACAGCTGGCGATATGGACTCATAGATGTAGGAACAGATATGAGCGAACTCACACTGACAGAGCTTACGGCGAAAAGAAGGCAGCCACAGTGTCAGTTACATACATGCCTCAGAGGGACAGCGGGAGACAAACATAGGGACAGATAGAGGAGGCACACACAGAGGGACAGACAGAGGGAGACAGTCACAGGGGCATACAGTGGGACAGAGAGAGAGACAATCAGAGAGTGAGAGAGAGAGTGGGTGGATGGCTTTTGTATCGCTACGTCTGTTTGTAATTTCACCCAGTTAAATTTATTAAATTATTAAATTAATTAAATTATTAAATTAATTAAATTATTACATTAATTAAATTATTAAATTAATTAAATTATTAAGTTAAAGACCGTCATTTGCATTCGTCTGCTCCATGCGGCATCTTCTTCTACTTCCTCCTTCGTCTCATCAGCATCACCAGCAACCGAAATGATGTCATCGTCATCGGATGAAGTCATGCAACTGCATCAAGAGACAGACTTAACCGATGACACAACAGAAGATTCCTCGCTGAAGATTTCTGCAGCGGTGTGTGTGTGTGTGTGTGTGTGTGTGTGTGTATGTGTGTGTGTGTGTGTGTGTGTGTGTGTGTGTGTGTGTGTGTGTGTGTGTGTGTGTGTGTGTGTGTGTGTGTGTGTGTGTGTGTGTGTGTGTGTGTGTGTGTGTGTGTGTGTGTGTGTGTGTGTGTGTGTGTGTGTGTGTGTGTGTGTGTGTGTGTGTGTGTGTGTGTGTGTGTGTGTGTGTGTGTGTGTGTGTGTGTGTGTGTGTGTGTGTGTGTGTGTGTGTGTGTGTGTGTGTGTGTGTGTGTGTGTGTGTGTGTGTGTGTGTGTGTGTGTGTGTGTGTGTGTGTGTGTGTGTGTGTGTGTGTGTGTGTGTGTGTGTGTGTGTGTGTGTGTGTGTGTGTGTGTGTGTGTGTGTGTGTGTGTGTGTGTGTGTGTGTGTGTGTCCTGGCGTTGACGATGAACTGCCTGTTCAACTAAGAGATACAAACAGGATTTGCATTTGACAGTTGGTTCTCCTTCCAAACTTCACAGATGCACACACATAACTGCAGATGCGACAGAGCATCGATGGCGTTGAACAATTGCGAATGAAGGACTTGCTCAAGGTCACTACGCAGTAACCGTCTCAGATGATGTGGAGGAGGAGGACGACGACGACGAGGAGGAGAGGAGGAGGAGGAGGACGTTACGATGCGTTATCAGCTTCTACTCTCAAGACTCAGTAAAAGCTTCGGTGTCTTTGGGACTGCCTTAAATTGGTTAGCTTCTTACCTCTGCAATCGGCCTCAGCAAGTTGGTATTGGTACTGCTCGATCGGATCCTTCTCTCTGCACTGCTGATGTCCCTCAGAGCTCTGTTCTTGGTCCCCTGTTATTTACCATCTTCACTTCACCAATCACTACACCCAATCAGTCGCATAGCCAATCACTTTGGAGTCCAGTTACAGCAGTATGCTGATGATACTCAGCTTTTAATTGTTCTGTCACCAAAGGATCAGTTCGGTAAAGCAATACTAGAAGAGTGCCTCTCTTCAGTGCATGCATGGTTCTGCTTCAATGACCTTGCTATAAACCCACACAAATCTGAGGCAATCCTGTTTGGCTCACGCCAGCGACTGCGCTCTTTCCTTTCTCATTCTCATCTAGCGTTGACCTTGCTGGCACTGTTGTTCCAATATCAAAGACTCAAAACACTCGGGGTCGCTTTGGACAGTAATCTGACATTCAAATCCCACGTAACAAACCTTTGCATATCTTGCTTCTACCATATCAGGGGAATACGTCACATAAAGTCTGCTCTCACCATAGACATGTCACAGACCATAGCCTATTCTCTTGTCTGCTCTCGCCTCGATTTTGCCAACTCTGTGTTTGCAGGCATATCAGACCGTCAAGTCAACAGGCTTCAACGCATCCAAAATTCTCTGGCTCGCGTGGTGTTGCGCGCACCTTCTAGTTCAAACTCATTAACTCTGCTCCACCAGCTACTTTGGCTTCCTGTAGAATTCAGAATTGGATTTAAACTGGCCTGCTTGACATCTAAAACCCTCACATTGTGCACTCCCATCTACCTTCAACCACTACTCTCTCCTTACATCCCGCCACGCAGTCTACGGTCTTCGGTTATGGGTCTTTTGGTTGAGCCTAGATGCAGTACTGCCATGGGCTCTCGTGCATTTCGTGTTGCAGCCCCCAAGGAATGGAACCGACTACCAATGCTTATCCGTTGCTTTACCTCTTCTTCTTCTTTCAAGAAACGCCTCAAAACGCACTACTTCTCACTGGCTTTCAAACATATGGATATCTAATTGTTCTTCACCTGGCGACTGATTAACCGCACCGCAGATTCGCATTTCTGTGTGACTTTGCGCGCGTTAAAAATGTTTGTAATAAATAAATAATAATAAATAAGGCAAGTGCTCCATCCAATCGGCTACCTGTGCTCCCTGTTCGGTTGCATGTCTTGTCGTTTGTATGTGTGCTTGTGATGGACTGAACGAACTCTTGTTCTGTCGACGGATGAAATCATCGGTCGATGCATCTAAGGATCAATCGATGGCAGCCGATCTCAGCCGATCTCAGCCGAAGGCAGAGGACGACGGTCGCCTGCTGGGTCCATCTTTCAGTCGACTATAAACAGTGCAGCGAGCGAGGAACGCCATCTGCGAAGAAAGGGCGCCGGGTGGACCCTCTCTCAGGCAGCTCAAAATAGGAGCCCCGTCAGAGGGTTATAAGAGGAGGAGGAGGGGAAGGAGAAGGAGAAGGAGAAGGAGAAGGAGGAGGAGGAGAAACATGGAAAGGTTGGAAGACCAAGAGGAGGAGAAGGAGAAGGAGTAGCCGGAACTGAGGGATCAGGAGGAAGAAGAAAGGTGGAGTGAGGAAGAAGAAGAGAAGACGTGAGAAACATTCTAGGGCATTGATCAAAAGACAGAGAAAGGACGAGGATGAGGAGGAGTAGGAGGAAGAGGAAGAGGAGGAGAAGGAGGAGAAGGAGGAGGAGGAGGAGGAGGAGGAAGAGATCCTACGATTGATCGTTGGCTTATTTGAGCTGCATGGGAGGATCGCCCGAGGAATCCAATCCTCGAAGAGAGCGAGAGTAACCGGTGGCAGGCGCTGAAATAAACAGGCTGAAAAAATAAAAAAATAAGCATACATTATTTTTTGCATTTATTCATTCGTTCATTCGTTCGTTCATTCATTGATTCGCTGAAATTCCTTTGTCTGCCAATTGTCATTGTCTAAGTGTTTGGTTTGTAGTAAACAATTAAAGTTCATCTGATATGTTTGCTGTAAAAGAGGATTGAACGATCCTCCGATCATCGCCTCAGGAACCGGAAGTAGGTAGCCGTCTGCTCGACCGTTTGGCATTTAGATACGTCATCAGGTCGTCAGAGGGAGACAGAGAGACAAAGACACAGACAGAAAAACAAAAGAGAAACATACAGAGACAGGACCAACAGAGAGAGAGAGAGAGAGAGAGAGAGAGAGAGAGAGAGAGGAGAGAGAGAGAGAGAGAGAGAGAGAGAGAGAGAGAGAGAGAGAGAGAGAGAGAGAGAGAGAGAGAGAGAGAGCAAGAGAGAGAGAGAGAGAGAGAGAGAGAGAGAGAGAGAGAGAGAGAGAGAGAGAGAGAGAGAGAGAGAGAGAGAGAGAGAGAGAGAGAGAGAGAGAGAGAGAGAGAGAGAGAGAGGAAAACAGAGCAAGACATGAAGAGACAGACGTAGGAATAGAAAGGGAAACAGATACAGTGAGAGAGGGAAAGGGGAGAGAAGCAAATACAGTGACAGGAGGAGAGAGAGACAGAGGCAGAGATAGGGTGAGAAAGAGGAACAGATACAGTAAGAGAGCGACGTGTTTAGTAGCAAAGCAGATCATACATAGTTTACACAGGGACCGATCGATGACCACGTGATCAGCCTCGAGTGAAGTTGCGTCTTCCAATCACAGAACGACGTTCGTTATAGGGCTACAGCAGCGCCATTTATCCATCTCTGTCTCTGTCTCTGCCTCTGTCTCTCTCTCTCTCTCTCTCTCTCTCTCTCTCTCTCTCTCTCTCTCTCTCTCTCTCTCTCTCTCTCTCTCTCTCTCATCTCTCTCTCTCTCTCTCTCTCTCTCCCATTAGTCTCCTGTCTAGGATCGCTTCATATAGTGCCCCATCGTCGCCGACGTTTGACTCAGGCCGACCGACACACGCTGCCAGCACCTCCAGCCACCGGACCATCCTTAGTTCCTTTGATCCTTAGTTCCTTTGTATTGTATTGTATTCAAGCATTATAAAGCGCCTCTAGTAGGGTGAACCGTTCAGAGGTGCTCCCAGTGCACAAGGCCAAGAGAAAAGAAATAAGTCTTGAGGAAAGCAAAAGAAGACGAGGGGTTACCTATTAAAATTTGAGAGCGAGTTAAAGGAGACAGTGTATTCCAGAGAGAGGGACCACT
>CAUVYU010000175.1:30000-35875 GCA_963556255.1 Allolobophora icterica | reverse complement strand
AATCAGTATATATATGCTATACGGGAAAGGAATGAAGCAACAAACACTTGCCAGGCTGCGATTTGTGGGGAGAGGAGACATGTCAGTCGGTACGAAATGTATTAAGAAAACACATCCTATAGGCGTACGAGAGACTTGAGCCAATGAGAAGGAAATCCCCTTCCTCCCAATCTGGTCTTTGCAACCAATGTATTTGTAAGCTGTTGACATTGTGAGCAGGCTGTGTCAACTCACTGTCGAAGTTAAGTTGAAGAGGTCTTCTATAAAGGCGTCCTCTGAGAGCGTTTGCTCATTTGGTGCATACATGTAGACTATCGCAGGCGTCAAACACTCGTACATTTTTCTTTGTAGGCATACCTTTACCGTTGGCAATACCTTCCTTCAGATCAGACACAAAGAGAGATGAACACGAACGTAAGTGTCTGTTTTTCACTGTGATTATGTCAACTTCCTAGTATCCTAACTTCTACACAGTAGACACCTAGTGCCACCATCCCCGCTCTCTGTTACTATGAGACATAGCATTCTTTTGTATGAGACTGCGTCAATCCCACAGACCCTAAGAAAAAATAAACTTAGAGACTGTTTTTTTACTGTAAGACGTCATCTAAGCAAATCCACATCCCAAGTCACGCCCAAACTATTGTAAGCAAGTCCTATAGTGATCTGAGGAAAGTTAACTTCCTTTAGCGATTTTCGTTGTGTTTAACCACGAACGCCTATTTACATTAGAAGGAGAAGAAGAAGAAGAAGAAGAAGAAGAAGAAGAAGAAGAAGAAGAAGAAGAAGAAGAAGAAGAAGAAGAAGAAGAAGAAGAAGAAGAAGAAGAAGAAGAAGAAGAAGAAGAAGAAGAAGAAGAAGAAGAAGAAGAGAAGAAGAAGAAGAAGAAGAAGAAGAAGAAGAAGAAGAAGAAGAAGAAGAAGAAAAGAAGAAGAAGAAGAAGAAGAAGAAGAAGAAGAAGAAGAAGAAGAAGAAGGAGAAGAAGAAGAAGAAGAAAGAAGAAGAAGAAGAAGAAGAAGAAGAAGAAGAAGAAGAAGAAGAAGAAGAAGAAGAAGAAGAAGAAGAAGAAGAAGAAGAAGAAGAAGAAGAAGAAGAAGAAGAAGAAGAAGAAGAAGAAGAAGAAGAAGAAGAAGAAGAAGAAGAAGAAGAAGAAGAAGAAGAAGAAGAAGAAGAAGAAGAAGAAGAAGAAGAAGAAGAAGAAGAAGAGAAGAAGAAGAAGAAGAAGAAGAAGAAGAAGAAGAAGAAGAAGAAGGAAGAAGAAAGAAGAAGAAGGAAGAAAGAAGAAGAGAAGAAAGAAGGAAGAAGAAGAAGAAGAAGCAGACCCTTAAGCTAACCCCGTGGTAGCCATGGGTATGAAGTGTTAGCGGCTTCAATTCTTAGCCTCGACATATGATGGCGGATGGCCGGTCCTCTCCCTATATCTTCTGATCTTCCACAGCGTACTCATTATATATCTGAGATGGCTAGGGGGCGACACCTCGAAATAAATATCTGCTCTGACGAGGATTTGAACCCCGGAGCTCACGGCTTAGTCTAACACGCTTGAAGTCCAACTTCTTGGGTTTTTGCACATGATTGGCTAAACACCACCAGAGTTTCAGACTCTCAGTCTACACGTCAGAAGGCCCCCAAAATGTTTGCGCCTAGGACTCCGTTTTATGTAAACGCGCCTCTGATGCTCAACATAGAAGTTCGTGGTTTAACACAAAACTTTTCTTATGGTGAACTTCTGCACAACGATGGTATGCAGTGGCCGAGGCCTATTTACCATAGGAACCAAACGAATGGTTGCTAGGTAAATAGGGCTACGCCTATTTACCATCTTCTTTCTCTTCCGTTCCGTCAGTGATCTGACGATGAGGACTTTACGAAACTTCTCCAAAGTTCTCTATTCTTGATTGTCTCGCCGATTCCGGCTAAGTCGGTGCCTTTCTCCCCTAAGTCCTCCTTCATGTTGTCCATCCAGGTCTTCCTCTGCCCCTCCTCTACTTCTCTTCCCCTCCACATGTCCGTGTAATGGCAGCATTTGGTAGCCTCTTTTCTCCCATCCTGCTTACATGGCCAAAACCACCTGAGTCTCCTCTTCCCGATCTTTCCACTATTGTTTCTTCTACTCCCAGCTCTTCTCTTGTTTTCTCATTTCTGATCTTCTCTCTTCTGCTTCTGCCTATGATTCTTCTTAGCCAGCCCATCTCCGCCACCAGCAGTCTTCGTTCGACGACTATTTACCATAGGTACCAACGAATCCATGGCTTAGGGGCAGAGGTGGCAAAACTTAAGCATTACAAAATTAAAAAAATTAAACTGAACATCAAATTTACTTTAAAACTGCGAGACGAAAATAAACACATATGATTAGAACTATGTTAGCTACAGTTGAAGCTTTGGAACATAAATATTAAGGGAATAAAAACTTTGTATAGGGGTGGCAGATTGTTATATCCACCCTTAATGGTCTGTAATTCAAGCACGAATTGGCTCCAGATGGCGTGATAATCCACAGGTGATCAACCAATCAGCGGTGGTGGGTTCGAATCCGCGGGCTGAGAGGAATTAGTATAATATAACGGCTCTTGGCAAGCTGCTAATGCCGAGATATCTCAGTCAACAAGCTGTAGAATATGGTACGTGCATTATCTGCGAAAGAACTTGCAACTCCTGGGACCAGGTGCGTCTTCCTGAGGTCAAAGGAATATTCGACTTATAATTTACGCAAAGACAACAATGTCACTCAAACGAAAGCACACCTTTTAGCCTTTCAACTTAGGTTAGTACTCATTTACCGACCAACAGTGGATGAAGGGCTGAGTAAGCACCATGAGGTGTCGCAGTATAGCATAGACGGTTACCCATAAAAGTACTAACCCGGCTCGAACGTCTTAACTAAACAGCACCTGTCATCTTCATATACAAACAAAACCAAGCGGCTAACGAATCTCACTGCGTTTCAGTTCTCTAAACTGATTGATATCCGCCTACAGCAGCTATGAGTACTTACATAAATTAATGCTCGCAATACGAATGTGTTAAGACTATGTATAGTAACAGCAGTTACTAGTGCTGTTGATAATTTTCCTTGAGATATCCATCTACATCAGTAATGTGGCCATAGAGATCATCAACGATGTCTGATAGTAGAGACATGTAACTGCACGTATTTCACTTCCAAGAAATGCCACACTTACCAACTGTATGCTATTGAAGCATCTAGTACCAGTGTCCCTCACGGAAAGTTTGGGAGGCTCTCATATCCCGCTACCGGAAACGGACCAATCCCATGGTCCTGAACACGCGCCTGTGAATCGCAGGACTTACAGTTTTATCTCTCAACTCAAATTGTACAACTTGGGGATAGACACAGGTGGGCGTGAACTGGTGGTCACGCAGAGTTCCCTAAGCAGATCGAACCCATAATCAATAGGATGAAACCAAGCGATGATGATGAATTGGGAAGCAGTAACGACGTCGTGTGAATTGGGTAAACCCAACGAGGCTTACGAGGTATTCATTGATAATTACTGTCGGATATATGATGAAGCCTTCCCCATCCAAATGGAATTAAAAAAGCAAAGGGATAAATTTAAGCACCCTTGGATGACTGGGGGGCTTTTGAAATCCTGCAGGAAAAAGAACTCTTTGTATGTAAGATACTTGAGGACCCCAAGCCAGTATAATAAGAAGCAATTCACCCAATATAGGAACAAGTTTAAGTCTGTTAGGATTCAAGCAGAACGGGATTATTACGCTGCAGAGTTCTATAAGTATCACAATGATCTTAAAATGACATGGAAAGTAATTAGAACTGCAGTGCATTTGGAAGGTAGAGGTACAAGAATAGAATCCCTGACAATAAATAGAGAGAAAATAGAAGATCCAGAAAAATTAGCAAACAGCTTTAATGAATATTTTACGAACATAGCTAGAGATCTTGCAAGTAAAATCAAAAGCCCAACTGGTGCCTTTGAGGTTTATATGCCGGCTTCAACCGTCAGCTCAATGGGATTAACTTTAACAACTGTAGAAGAAATCATGCATATCGGTCAAAACTTAAAAAGAACGCATTCAAAAGGGGTTGATGATATCGACCCCTATATAGCCACTCCCAATTTGTCCTTAATAGTGCGCCCTCTAACCGAAATAATCAACTGCTCTCTCCAAAACGGAATAGTTCCAGATGCCCTCAAGGTCGCCAAAATAACACCTATCTTCAAAAAAGGGGATAAGGATAATGTAGCAAACTATAGGCCCATCTCAGTCCTCCCATACTTTGCTAAGTATCTAGAAAAAATAATGTATGATAGACTGAGTAAATATATAAATAAAGCAGAAATAATACATCATTCTCAACATGGGTTTCAACAGGGACACTCCACCTTTATGGCTCTAATGGATATGGAAGATAAAATCTCTAAGGCAATTGACAGCAATGAATATTCGGTGGGAATATTCATAGACTTAGCAAAAGCCTTCGACACTGTCGATCATAATATCCTGATAAAAAAACTATCTAACTATGGCATAAGGGGGACTCAATTAAATTGGTTTCAAAACTATTTCGAAAATAGAACTCAGAAAGTCATATGCAATGGAGTAATGTCGAGAAGTGGGAGCATTGACCATGGGGTCCCACAGGGCTCTAATCTAGGACCTCTTCTATTCCTCATATATATCAACGACCTGGCTAATGTCTCTTCTACTATGCACTTCATTTTGTTCGCAGACGACACGAATATCTTTTATTCGAATAAATCTTGGAGTGCCCTTACTGAAATTGTTAACCTTGAACTAGAAAATGTCAGTAAATGGTTTGCAGACAATAAACTCACACTTAATATTGATAAGACAAATTTTATAACGTTCAGATCCCATAGGAAAATTAATACCGTTGATATAGAACTAAAAATTGATGGTCTACCGATCAACCAAGTGGAGACTACAAAATTTCTGGGCGTTCACGTGGATCAGCACTTAACTTGGAAAACCCATATTAATTATATCTCCAATAAAATCGCTAAGAATATAGGCATTATATCTAGAATAGCATACCTACTTCCAAAAGATATTAGATTAAAGCTATACTATTCTCTGGTATATCCTTACTTAACCTATTGTAATTTAATATGGGCATCAAACTATGACTCCAGGCTAAATAAACTAATAGTATTGCAAAAGAGGGCAGTAAGGATAGTAGAGGGTTCCCGCCGATATGCACACTCTGGCCCAATATTCAAAAACTTCAGGCTGCTGAAAATTAAGCAGATAAGAATCCTACAAATAGGGGATTTCCTGTATCGCTATAAGTACGGATTGCTTCCAGCTTCATTTACGGGATACTTCACCATGGGGTCGCAGATTCACATACATAATACGAGGAGTGCTACTATGTATCGCCCTGCTAGAGCTCGTACAAACACAAGGGAGTTCAGTATTAAAGCATCGGGACCACAAATTTGGAATAATATACCTTTAGAAATTCGCTCCTCATCTAATCGCTATGAATTTAAAATAGGACTAAAAACCTGGTTGATAAATGATGAATGAATTGATGAATGGTTGACCTTTTTGCCGAAAAGCAGGCCTCCCTACAGGCGCCTGGGTGGCCGGACGGGGTGTGCGCACCAGGGCTCGGGGGACAGAGTCCCTTAGTTAAGAATATTAGTTAAGAAAGTTATTTAAGAAGAACTAAACAACCTCCCACAAAGAATAATGGCATTACTGGTTATACGCTATATATAGATCTAGGGAGAATTATGTAACCAGTCATATTATTATAAATGTGTAATTTGCTGATGGGGGACCCCCTTAGCGGGATTGTATCCCTTTGGGGCCACCCTTTGCAGCCAATGCTCAGCATACCTTGAATGTAATATTTAAA
>CAUVYU010000175.1:22500-25000 GCA_963556255.1 Allolobophora icterica | reverse complement strand
AATTCAAAATTAAAATTTCTCAATTTCTCGATTCCGGGCTTGCACTACCAGGCAGAATTAGGCCTAATGCAACCCGAGTACTGCCCGTAATTGCCCCGGGGCGTGGTTACGCCACTGTCTCTGTAACGTATTACTTGCGATCAACGAATCCCTGCTTTTGCCAAAGAAATTAATCAGCTGATACAAAATAGTGTATGGACTATGGACCATAATCATTTAAATGACTAATCAAAATTGAACGATATAAAAGTGCACAGTCATGGCGGCCATTGTATGTCTTTCCTGTGTTGTACAGATCCCGCTCGTTTCTCAAACATCTACCGAATGTTCGAAGCTAAAAGCGCTCCGCCGAAATTCGAGAAGGGAGTGACGACCAACGCTGAAACGATCAGGCCCACCAACCGCCTCTGGCCAAAGAAGGCGAGCGTCGCAACGATGACCGACCCTGGTGCTTACGACGGATATGACGTCAACGGTGACGACATCCTTCAGGCAGACGACGCTTGTGGGTCATCGACCTTCGATCAGCAGACAGAGATCGACGCAGATTGGCTGGAGCAGAGCGACGTAACTAGGTCAGCCAATCGCAAGAAGCTAAATGGGGTGACGGCGTCAACGTCCAATGCAAATGGTGGCCTTGAGAGGAATGATCTCCAAGGTGATGATGTGTCAGAAGACGGGGCAGCGAGCAAGTGGGAGAGGGCGGCCGGTGGAAAGGTTACCCCCATGATTCCGGTCGATGGGGTGATTATACCTTCGCATGAGGAGCAACTGATGGTCGGAAAAAACCGAAACTCCCAAGAATTAATTATGCTTCCGCCAAAACAGCTGAGTCATTGTAAGGCAAACGCTGTGCCACATGGCATGGAGAGATGGAAGGAAGATAATCAAGAAATTGACAACGTCGGATTTCTTAGTCCGTCAGATCAGGCATCAAAGACAAGTTGGGGCATATCCGGACCAGGTATTCCCAATTCACCCAAAGCAGGGTTTCAGACAGAAGCAAGCGGAGCGATTTCAGCTGAGAATTCGGTAGGTAGGCCACCGAATAATCGGGGACCAGTGGTGCATCCGGATTACGCTGACGTTGGATTGAGCAATCCCCATGGCACTCCTCTGATATATCACGAGCAAGAAGGTAATAATGCTCATGCCAAGTCACTGAATCAGCAAACAATGAAAACTCAACTGGAAGAACACAACGATGAATTTGACTCGTGTCGACCAGGAACGTTAGGGTCGCATACGGGGAAAGCTTCCGGCAGTTGTTCATCGTACGAGTCGGTCGAAACTTATGAAAATGTGATGCCATCAAAATGCCAACTGATTACTTCGGAAGTAAAGGGTTACCAGAACGATTTGACAGAAAGTGGAAATAGATGGACAACAGATCACGCAGTGGGAAAGTCAACTGGTAAGAGCGGGTCATCAGATGTGAGGAAACAAGGGTATGCATATGACAATGTGATACTGCCTGGTACTCAGCAGCAGCAGCAGCAGCAGCAGCAGCAGCAGCAAATCCACTCTGCATCTGGACGACATCCTTCGGAACCGGTTCCACCAGACAGCAACAAGGAATCTGGAACCAGAAAACAAGCATCTTCAACGTCATCAACTGAGAACGTGCAGCTTCTTGGTCGAGACTTAAACACGTATTCTTTGCTGCGAGCAACAACTGAAGGTTTGCATTCTCCTTAGTTTCAACAGCCTACTTGACAAATCAGCGCAATTTAGTAAAACACTCGGTAACGAAACCTTAAAGGCAACTGCAATAAAATTTAAACTAGAATGCACCAAACGACTTCGCAGTACAGTCAATTCGATGTAAATACAGTAAAAATTTCACACAATACAGTTATTATTAGACATTTTCAAAGTTTAGTCGGGGTCCAACTCATGAATGGAATCTAGCGCGCTATCAACCACCTGTTAGAGCGGTAGAGCTGCAGGGTAGGCCTATGTATCGTTTTCTTTGCGTTCTGTATCCTTTATCTGTTGAAAATAATTACAAGGGCTTTCTTCTAAGAGATTTTCGGAGGCAATACACTTAAACTGCTTACATTACAATACAACTGCATTTGATATTGCCCACTCTTCAAACTTCAGAGGTGCACATACGACCATACTAAAGAAAAAGATGGCGCTGAACAAGTGCGAGTGAATGACTTGCTCAAGGTCCTTACACAGTAACCGCCTCAGTGCCAGTGGAGGCTCGAACCCGTACTCTCTGCATTAAAGACCGAGCACTCTATCCATTCGGCTAGCGTGCTCCACCAGCCCTCACTGCCGAATTGATTTTTTGGGGATGGCCTGTCAAATATTAGTTTCCACAAATTGGTTTTAGTTGGCCTATACTTCGAACAAACGCGTACTTTACGATAAAACTACGATTAATATATACACAGGTATGTGCAAGGCGCTATATAAATGACCAAATACATACATACATGAATTATGAATACAACAGATCAGTCCAGTTCAAATAAAACCGTGAACGAAG
>CAUVYU010000175.1:0-20000 GCA_963556255.1 Allolobophora icterica | reverse complement strand
TACAATGCAATACAATACAATACAATGCAATGCAAAAATAATGCGATGCAATGCAATAAGATACGATGCAATGCGATATATACCGCAGTACAATCCAATAATTATTGTTCATTTTCGTTTGCTAATGTCGGCATTTGCTTCGCGCTAATAAAGATTTCTTACTTTCTTGCTTGCTCACTCATTTGTTAACTCACTCGCTGATTCACGAGGTCACGTATACTGTCTCTCAGTGCCTAAAAAACTCAGAAGTGACAATTGCACACTTTTCCTCACGCAGTCAAACTGTACTTGAACTGGAAAGTAAATTTTAGGTATTAGAACGAAATCATATGTAGCTGACTTGAGCTAATCTCTCAAAGATTCATCCTATACACTGGAAACTCCTTACACTGCACACTCCAGACAACTCAGCTGCAATGTCAACTATATATACACATTTCGTGACACTTGATATTTTAGACCCTACTGTCTCTGTTTTTGTGAAAGACTCGGACATGCAAATGTAATTGTAATTACAATTTATATAACGCCACTTCAAGAGAAACAGATCAGTGATGCTATGGACCTGAGAAAACAAAACCACGGTCGAACAGAATAGTTTTCAAGGGCTTGCAGAAATTAATCAAAGACAGACGAAGAAGCTCGAGTCACAGATTGCAAGGTAGCTCGTAAGGTAGCTTGCACGTTTCTGTATGCAGGCGAAAAGTTCCAATAACAATTTCTGCAGTTTTTCAGGACCCGCCTTAGCCTAAATGACTCTCTAAGGAAAATATACATTTTGCTCCCCTCTGACTAAAAAAATTAAGACATAAAAGACAATTTTTGTTTAAATTGCGCCTCGAAAGTGTGGTGCTCCAGGCAACTGCCTGCCTTGCTTATACCCAAATCCAGCCTTGGGTTTTCAGACAGTAGGTTTTCTTCTTCTTCGGTTCTCTGCCCTTAAACGGCACCATTCTTCTCGGTGTTGAGCCTCTTCTTTCATCTTCTTGTCGCCGTCCTTCTTCATTATCCAGTCTAGGAACATCTTTCTTGGTCTTCCTCTTGTCTTTTTCCCTTCCATTCTACCCTCGATAATTTCTCGTAGCAGGGAATTTCCTCTCATTATATATGGCCAATCCATCTTCTTTGAGGCTCTCTAATTGTCCTCATCACGGATCTTTCCTCTCCCACCATTTCCAGTACCGCCTCGTTTGTCTTATGCTCTGTCCAACTGATTCTTTCCATTCTTATTAGGTTTTAAGGCGTGTTAAACTTTTCAATTGTAGGTCTTTTTCTCGGTACCGGATCTGATAACTTTCTACAGGAACAACTTCGTCGAACTGATGGGAGATGAGGCCAAGAAAATGCCGCCTGGAAAGGTTCAACTCAAGACCTGTCCACGAAAATAACCGAAAAGCTATTCAACGGTTGTAATTAAGGCATCGAATGAAGACATTATCTTACATACTGTAGGACCTAATTTCTTTAGTCATAGGTTTAGGTTCGCTTTCGATTTGGGGAACTTCCTCCGTTGGTATAGATTGTCTCCTCTGAAGGTATATTTTCCCCATACATTGCGCTCTGCCCATAGGTCTCTACCCATGGGTTCAGACTATTCGCTACTGAAGATAGTTACCCCATACATTTCGCTCCTACCCATAAATCGTGTGGGACACGTTAGCCGATTAGTTAGAGCACTCGACTTGTAATATGGAGGGTACGGGTTCGATCCTTCATTCCCGAGACGGTTACTGCGTATATGGGCACCTTGAGTAAGTCCTTCACCACAATTGCTCAGCGCCATCGATTGATGCTTGGTTATTTGATAGTGGCGCTTAATAAATGCGTAATAGTAGTTTATGTTTAACGACAGTGTCATAACTATGATTAGCGTCGCCCTCTTCCTCGATGAAGGCTTGAGACTGGCACCTCCAGTGTACGGGCAGTGGCTGAGTTAATGCATAATGATAATTATAATAACAATAATTACCATGATCTTACCACCATATCAGATTGTCTCTCCTAGAAGCATTCCCCCTACCAAAGCATAACAAAGTGGCCTGCCTATCACCTCATCAGTGTCTGATGAAAGTAGTCCTTAATAACCGTTTCTTTCTTCACCCGATCTGCAAGAAGACCTTTCTCCAGTGAAGCAAGATATATTTTTAATTTCCTATCAACAACATTCCTTTCATATCCATCATATCATTGCTTAACGTGTTCATAATTATCTGAATTGTATAACAAAATTTAATGTTTTTATGCATCATGACAGCAGGGCCTACAGCGCATTCATTGTTTACACATCCGTTATACTGTATTATCATTATTCATAGGGTTCATATATGTAAACTGTATAACATTATGTTATATATTTGTACATATATGTATGCATGCATGCATGCATGTACGTACGTACGTACGTATGTCAATCAATCAATAAATCAATCAAACAGAATTTATATAGCACCCCTTTGATGTCTGTACTCATAGGCGCTTATGTATGTATGTATGTATGTATGTATGTATGTATGTATGTATGTATGTATGTATGTATGTATGTATGTATGTATGTATGTATGTATGTATGTATGTATGTATGTATGTATGTATGTATGTATGTATGTATGTATGTATGTATGTATGTATGCATGAATGTAAGTATGTATGCATGTATGTGTGTGTGTATCAATACACTTAATATAGCGCATTTTTATAACCTTATAAACGCCTCTAGACCTATTACAGATAGAAATGATTAATCAATGCCTCAGAAACAGACACCTGTTGCACAGGAATCATAAATGACGTTACAGTTAATCGACGCACGACAGAAGAGTTTTCATTGTAGTCGACGAAAAGAATGAAAATAAACTACCTAATCTACTCGTATTGTGTTGTCTTTTCGACGCTAAATAATTATAAGCGACGTCTACAGTTCTATGCCTTGAGAAATTATCCAAGCGATTTCAAGCAAGGGACCCGCGATTCTACTTTGCATTTATCTCCGATGGACAGTTGGACACTCTTAGATAAACTGCAGTGTAACCTTAGTGTGGCCAGATTCAACTTGCAGACAACTTGGCTGGTAACTGAACACAGTTATTGTGGCACGTAAGACAACGTAGTCCTAATTGTTCGTTCATTATATATGAGAGATACCCTGCACTGGTTATCTGTTTAGAAAATAAGGTCGAAAGAGTATTAGGCCGTTTCTTCAGACGCGCCTGTTTAAGTCCATTAGACGGCTATGTTCGGAGCGCTTTGAGAGATAACTAAATTGCGCTATGTAAAGCCAGATCCTACTCCTTGGTCGGCGTCGTCGGTCGGCTCCATCTCGGCATATATAAGAGAATCGTCTGTGTCGGTTGGTGCTCAGTCAGGTCGTCAAATGCTTCGCTCGTCTGCCTCGGGGAGATGTCCAATTTCCTGGCTTTCATACATCGGCATCGGAAAACCAAACACAATGTCCTGCATAGGTATTTCCCTTTGGAACAGTCTTCCTGTTAACATTCGTAATGTTTCTGTTAGTTCGGCCTAACTAACATTCTCGCCGTTTCTTCAGACGCACCTGTTTAAGTCCATTAGACAAAGCTATGTTCGGAGCGCGTTTGAGAGATAACTAAATTGCGCTATATAAAACCAGATATATGCATACAGAAATATATGCAAATCCGTCTTAAGAGTCGTCGAAATTTTCTGCATCATGTCCGTTGACTGTAGAACGTCAATAGAACTAAATTTGTCAGAAGGAATTGCATCAGCTTCGTAAGTGAATAACACTTGAAGAGCGGCCCAAATGGCCATTCTCGACTTGATTTGATATAGCGCCGATATATAAACGGGATTAAACTAATTTACTTAGATGGCGAACAGGCTGAAATGAACGAGCTTGACCGGTTTAAACTGGCCAGAAATATGACGAAATGACGAACTGTTGGCTGTTCTCAAAAGCACAATTAACGTCCGCGACTGCAACTCTGAAACTCAAACACACTTAATGTTTACCAGTCGTTTTAGCTTTCAACTCAACACTGAAGTTTTATCTATCCAGAATCGTAAACGTGCTCTCCAAATTTTTTAAGCGCTCTAGAGCATCAGCTTATTTACGAATGCAGAAAATCCTACCGTTATCCATCCAACCAGTCGCCTTTTCCAATTTCACTCAAGCGCAGCAATAAACCCAACCAACCGTAACAGCTTCAACCGACCGTAGCCTACTCCAATGGATTAAGAACTTTGGTCGTGAATTCACTTGACATAATGACAACGATGCTATCTGATTAGATTATGCCTAGATGATTAGATTATGCCTAGATGATTAGATTATGCCTAGATGATTAGATTATGCCTAGATGATTAGATTATGCCTAGATGATTAGATTATGCCTATCTGATTAGATTATGCCTAGATGATTAGATTATGCCTAGATGATTAGATTATGCCTAGATGATTAGATTATGCCTAGATGATTAGATTATGCCTAGATGATTAGATTATGCCTAGATGATTAGATTAGATTAGCTTCAGGTTTTTAGTTGTCGAGGTGTATACCCACTTGGCTCTTCTTCTAACCCCTCAGCTAAGTAACTGAAAAGGTGTTGGGGGTAAAAAAATGGAAATATCTCATGGGTTATCAGTTGTTTCGTGTGCATTGTATTCAGGGGCGTTTATCCACCCTAAGTCATTGCAGCAACTTCCCCTTCCACTCCTCTTCCCCTCCCCTTTCCTTCACCCTCATTAATGGTGGCACACACACTGTCAGACCCCCCCCCCAATTGTTGGATAGAGCTTTCTTCAAGGTTTCAATGGTGTAGACGCCTCTGATTGTATTAATAACATTAGCTTTCGACCTGCATTCGTTGACTTTGGTAATCTGTAAAAATTCGAGCCCAGCTCTTCTTTTTACAATTAAAACACTGATTAGCATAGGTGCCGACTCTTTCGGAGCCTTGGGTGCGAATGCACCCAGATATAAAGTTCAGTGAGTGCGTCGCACAAAGAAGAATTCGGACCTTAAATTCAAATTTTTTACAACTAATACACCTAAGTAACCTCACAACTTAAGAAGTACAACTACAACACAAATACCCACCATTACATGATCTCACAGTCACCGAAATTATTTATTTATTTATTTAAATAATAAATAAATAATAACACTGGAACGTCCGAACGTCACCGATTTCCAATACTTTTTCTAACCTTGTAACCCTTAACAAGAAAACAATTTCCTTTGTCCGAAACTCCGCTAAAACTTACCTACCTAAGGGGAGGGGTAGGGGAAAAGGGAGGGGAAGGACCCATGCACTCAGAGACAAAAGCAAAAGTCGGCGGCTATGCTGGTTAGCTATCTGGTCTCCAGTTTATACCGCATCTTCTGCTTCACATGGTATCTCTAGACTTGTAGAAAGGCTTGTGCCATGCGCTTAGCTTTAACCCTTTAACTAAGAACTGCATTTGTTTCTCAGTCACATTTAGTACGACCATGTTACACCGCTGCTTCGCGACGTACTGCACTGGCTGCCAGTGCAGTATCGTATTGACCATAAACTCGCTCATTTGGTCTACAGGTCACTCCATGGCATGGCTCCAGCCTTCTGAGTACCTCAGAATATACTGCAATGATGTGGCTTCGTCTAGACCTGGACCTTCTTTGCGATCAGAGGTGAAGGGTGATCTGATAGTCAGAAAATCTAAAACCAGTTTCGGAGACCGTGCGTTCTCCGTTGCAGGACCTAGATGTTGGAACAATATTCTACCCTCGATACGTTCTGCAACTTCATTGGAGTCATTTAAGACCAACCTCAAGACACGCTACTTCAAGCTGGCCTATAATGGGCCGTGTTGAAATTGTCAAAGCGCCCTTGTATAATGGCATGTGTAGTGTTACGGCGCTGTAGAAATCGTCGTATTCATCATCATCATCATCGCCTATAGGAGGACGTGCATGGTTTCTTCTATATATCTGTTCAACGCCTGCTACATTTGTCGTGGCCATAACCTTATTTCTGCTATTCTGCTGTGGAAGATTTCTGGCTGTCTTTCTGTCGTAAACACGACCTTGATCGCAAACTGTTGAAGAGCTATACGTTAGATCTTCAACGACGTATACTGCGTCCTTGTATGCCTGCTATATTTGTACATATAGCTAGGCTTTGTGTATCGCGGCTCTGAAAGGCTGCCATTAAGACAGATGTGCGGACAAAAACAATGCGTAAAACTCGCGCTTGAAGCTCAGAGATATGCAGTATTCTTTCAACTGAAGAGTATGCGCTGCTCTTTAGTACCTCAGCATGTGCTGCCCTTTCAACAGAAACTTCGACGTGAACCGCAGTTGTATAATAGCTCTGTTTAATTGCCGTACACCTGTAGGCTACCTTCTGACTTGGTCAGTCGATATTATAATTATTGATTGGTATACAGTCAGAAAACTGACAGGTTGGAATAAAGGAAATCTTAATGGATGGTCTGGAGGACTTTGTCCTAATTGTATCACGACATAAATGAGCTAAAGTGAGGTAGATATAGAAATAGGATAAAGTGCCGTCAATCTATTGATGCTTCCGATTATATTCTGTAACACCTGCCATAATATTATTTGTTTGTAACGAGTCAACAACGCACGATAAATAAATGAATAACTGCTTATATAGGCCCAATATTATGTTGCATATATATATATATATATATATATATTCATATTATTCAATAAATATCCGTATATATATATATATATATATATATATATATGACGCCGATCAACTCACCAGAAAAAACTAGATTTATCCAGACAACTTGTGCAGTGTGCATATACACTTGAAATGGAATGTGTTTATTGTTTATTACATACACACACCGATATATATATATATATATATATATATATATATATATATATGCTGTATGTATGCATATATAGACTAATGCTATACATGTATGTACAATAGAAAAAATCCCACGCATGCAGTCACTATAAACCAGTTGCACGCGTGACCCAACGATATAGGCTTGACAACGGCGTACGGCAATATATATATATATATATATATATATATATATATATATCGGAATCGATTCCAGTTCTCTCCGGTTTCCAAACAAAGCATCGCTGTACGATGCTTATTGTTGCTATTCATATAAGTGCAAACACAATATAACACAAAATTTAATACTTGTGATATACCACACTTTACCATACATTCATACATTCATTAATATATTCACTTATTCAGTAAGTCAGTCAGTCACCAGTCAGCTGACATGAACAAATGTAATGTAATCATAGATTTATATAGCGCCTTTTCAAGAAGACTCACCAGAGGCGCACTGGACCTAACGATGGAAAACCAGGATCAAACAAAATGGTTTTCAAGCGCTTATGGAATAGAGGTAAAGAAAGACCAAGGAGCTCATGTAGTAAGATGCCAGGTAACTTACTCCAGAAAGTTGGACCTACCACAGCGCTTTCTGTGCTGTGCATGCAGTGGACGTTCTGGTTGAGTGAACAATCAGGTCACCCTAAACAGATCACAACTTGCCAAGAAATCAGTATTATCATCAAACTTGTAGCTTAGTAGGACTTGTAGCTGACTATGATATCTTCAAACTATGCAAGCCCAAACTGCATATGCGGTGCGTACACCATCAACGCTAAGAGGTGCGGTCGGTGATCTTAACAGTGTACGGGGAGGGTGTATAGCAGGCATCGAATACATTGCCTTCAGTGAAATTGCGGGGTGTAATTATTATTATAATTTATACCCCCCGAGATACAAATGATCCCTAAGGATTACAGAAATTCGGGGAGTGTTGTTCTGAAATGGATTGTACTATATAGGAGATTGGTTATCCGTGGAAAGGCTGCTGCAAACAGAGACTGCATTGAAGCGCTCGATATCCATAGATAAGCGCTGACAGAGGTAAGCAACCTCTGCCATCACCATCACCGTCATCGTCATCGTCATCGTCATCGTCATCGTCATCGTCATCGTCATCGTCATTATCATAATCATCGTCGTCGTCATCGTCATCGTCATCGTCATCGTCATCTTCATCGTCATCGTCATCATCATCATCATCATCATCATCATCATCATCATCATCATCATCATCATCATCATCATCATCGTCATCTTTAATATATGAAAAAGAGCAAGTTAATATAACTAAGAAGATAATATAACTAAGTAGAGCAGTCTCTTAAGCTAGCCTCCGCGTGGTAGCCCTGCGTGTGAAGTATTAGCGACTTCATTTCCTTAGCCTCGGCATATGAGGGTCGGTGGCCAACCTCTCCGTCGCCGTCTGATCTTCCCACCCACAGTGTACGGTCTGTATACTCGTCACTCGTTACAGCTGAGTTGGCTATCATAACTAAATAGATCTACGTTGCAAATGCACTAAAACTACCAGCCATTGACAGATTCGTTTTCCGTAAACAGTATCAGACTTGACAGTTTCTGAATTCTTTGACACTTTAACGACGAGCTGCATTGGTTTCCCAATTAATTTTAGTACACTCTCGTCGTTAAAGTGTTGAGCATTGTGAATGACAGACTATGTATGCTTTTAGCTGTTCTTGTAAACCAGCAACTGTGACGGACAGCCTCGCGGGGATTGCCGTGACTTGCGGGCGCCACGCCAAAGTCGCTATCAGCCATTTTCTTAGATGATTGCCTATATATATATACACACACACGCATATAGATTCACCCATACATAACCTTATATAAATACGTACATATATGTAGTACAGACGTACGTACGCCCTTACGCGGTATACGTACATAAATACGTATATATATGCATACATACATATGTGTATACTTTATATATATGTGAATACTTATACGCATACATACATCAATCAATCAATCAATCAAAAATCTTTATTGCATCCAAATGACAATTATAACAGAGTACAGTGACTGTAAAATAGCAGTATGATTGACAATTAAAACAGAAAAAGTAGTGTACACAGCGGTAAAAAAACTTGTCATTGGCGGCAAAAGGTGGCCTCCAAGGGATATACATCCCGCTAACTAGGGACACCTAAATAGATATATGTACCAATGAACAATATGACTGACAGGATCGAAGGGTAGCCTCACTACATTCATTCACAATCAATTTAAGCCAATCGGCTTTACAATTAACTTATATAGAGGCTAGGTTGAGATTGATAGTATGCATTCCTTAACTAACCTTAACTAACACAAAATGATATATACTTAAGTTTACCTATGTGCGTGTTCACGCAATATCAAGAGAACAAAAACAAACAAACTATATAAGGGAAAAAAATCAGTATATAAGAAACACAATGATCAATTCTAATGACTAGGGAGACTCATACCACATTCAGAAGGTACTTGCGCAATCGAATCTTAAATAAGTAGGGATTTGGCGAACAGCGTATATCAATAGGCAGGGCATTCCAGATTTTGGGCCCATAATATTTTATACTAAACACCCTTGCATTGGTACGAGCTTTGTCAGAGCGGTAGGCGAGAGCATTCCTGGTGTTATGAGAGTGTAGCTGTGAGCCTAGGATAAAGTAATTCATGAATGAATCCGGTAATGACCTATTTTCAAATCGATAAAGAAAGGTTCCTATTTGTAGGGAACGAATTTGATTTATGGTCAATAATTTAAGGTGATGAAATAAAGGACGAGTATGGGACCCATAGGGGGCTCCCATGATGAGTCTAACAGCTTTCTTTTGGAGAATCACTAGTTTGTGTAGCCTCGATTCATAATTAGTTGCCCAAATTAAATTACAATAGCTTAAAGCCCTAGGTTTTAGGTTTGGCGGTTTCCCTCGTAGAATGAAGTGACCAACGACTGTAGGCGGTTCAAGTAAGCATCTGTCGGCCAATGGGCGTTGATTTCATTTTGGTTTACACATCTTACAAGCATAGGCTGCTGAATTTAATTATATGCATAGCCTAGGCAACATCGTCCGCTTTGTGGAATGGAGGCGAGGCGCAGGGACGGTCGGTCGATCGGTGGTAGCCCCCACCCTAGGCCCTTCACCCTCCCTCTGGCCTACCCCGATCAATTGACCACTTGTATATATAACCGAGCTTTGGGTCGTAAACCTGTATATAAATGCCAGCTGTTGATGCTGTCACCGTTGCCTTATTATACCCGGAACACTAAAGACAATAAGCTGTATTTCATATTCTAAGAATTTGCACCAGTATCAGATGCTAATATACAGCCTAAGGAAGAGAGACTAGGTCACATGCCAAATTATGCTAATGAACTTAGGAAATGAACTTAGGAAATGTCCTTTCACAATTGAGTCTTGGTTTGCAGTACTCATTCTAGTTTGAATTTCGCTGCAGCAGAGTTGAGCTTCGTAATTTCTTCACTTCATAGCCATTTTAAATCGCATAGTCGATACAGCTTATATCTCGTGTCTGTATATTATATTATTATCTTATTTCAGTAGTGGACCTTATAGTAGTATAACATTGTATTTCGTTAGTGGACATATATTAGTATCATTATATCGAACTATTTCCAAAGATGGATGGAGACTACGCTGTACCAACGACACCGACTTCAGGTGTTGCAGTTGGCAACATGCGAACATTTAAAAAACGGTTGTCTGATGGATCTACCAAGAGTTATAGCTACCCTTACGTTTCTGTAAGGAAACATTTTGAATTAACTTTTACAACCGACAGTGATAAACTTAAATTTGAGCAAAAATGTGAGGACATTCGCTTGGCGTTGGGAGTAAAAAGTTTGAGAGAAGTTCTGGTGAAAGTCATAATGGATGTTGACACCAATAAGCTCTCTTCTGCAACTCAACATCCGCAGCAGACACTCACGATGTCTTCAGTCACGGAAGAAGTAAGTGAATCAACTTCACTGACTGATCCAGCATCTGTCACAGCAGCAATATCAGCAGCTCCAGCAACAGCTTTGGAGACTGCACATGAGAATTTTGTTGGGCAGTGCTCCAGCATTGCCCAGTTGATCGACACAATCTCACAACATTCATCCACATGTGTGACGCCGTATTCAGTGAAGTCATGGACACACAGTGGTCATGTGCTGTCGGTGGATATGGAGTGTGCGAAAAAACACTCCTTTCAGTGGAGTTCCTCATCCACAATAGACAGCGAGCGGAAGGAATTTGAAGTCAACCACCGAGTGATGTTGAGCTACCTGGCCTCTGGTATGACACCCATACAGTACGAGCGCTTTAGCGACTTCAGTCGGTTTGGACTATTGTCAGACCTTTTCCGCAGGAGGAATATGGTTACATTTAGTGCCATTTCTGAGAACCTGCGAAAGCAATCTATATTTGGCGCTAGAGCGCAGGAGTCTTCACTGTCGCCTGATGGAGCTATCTCTATAATGACTGACGCACGACATCATTGTAGACGAAATAGTTATCACACCGACCATGTTGCTATCGGGTTGAAAACTCACAAAGTCGTTGATATTCAACACATTAACGGGAATGATGATAACTGTTCACAGCGTCACGAGGCAGTGGGATTCGACAGGATGTACGAGAGCCTGGATCTCAGCAACATTAAAGTTGCCCATCATGTGCATGATCGAAACATGACAATCAACAAGCGCCTACGTGAGAGGAAGCAAGCCAGGAATTCCAATGACCGCTGGCACTGCACCCGTCCTATAACAGCCGGGGTGAAAAAAATTGGGCAAGGAGCACAAAAAAACATTGGAAAAACATGGCATCCCGAGCTTTCTGACAAGGGTGCTGCCATTCGAAACCACGTCTATTGGTGTATGGACAATTGCAATGGAGATGCCCAAACCCTGCGTAAGCTCATAGAATCATGCATCCCTCATTTTCAGAACAACCACAGCAAGTGCCATGAAACTTCCCACTGCAAAGAGCCGGGGCATATGATTGAAGTTCGAATTGTTTCAAATGAGGCTGCAATTACAATGCTCCAGGACTTTCTTCGGTCGTTGGTAGTGTACAAGCACGCTGAAGATTATGTCAAAGGCCACGACACATTTTATGTGGAAAGTTTTAATAACGTTTGTCTGATCTATCTGGATAAACGGATACACTACGGGAATTTAATGTACGAGCTGCGGAGCAATCTGGCTGTCTTGGACTGGAACGAACACGTCGACAGACCATACACGTCTATATGCACGACTGTTCGTTCGAAAAACCCACGTCGCCAAATCGGGAAAAAAGTGTATCGGCGCAAGACCTACGTATTTGTTGAGAACATTTGGAATTTGTACATTGCCGTGTGGTCAGCATCTAAAGCAATATCGGAGTCTGTGACAGAAACTTCTGCAGATAAGGAGACCTGCCAGAGTGAAATCTCTTCGGACGAATCCGATGACGACCAATTAGGAGACAGTGAGAGCTTTTCAAATGAAAGCAATGCACCCTACACAGTAGAATAACCGTAAGAGCTGTGATAATATTGTATGATACACTAAAATCAAACATATCAGTGCTACATAACCATCAACCGTCATTACACATAACCACCTTAGCATTCTGCTGTCTACTCTGCTTGACCTCCCCGGATTTTGGCCTGGCATAGGACAGAGAGATGTGTGGCAGAGCTGATGTGTGGCAGAGCTGACTGCTATCACACGCGTCCACAGGTGGCGGATAGTGGAACGACCTCTAGAAATAGAGGTCAGCTGCGAAATAAGCAGGGTTATATCTGACGAATAAGCAGTCGCGGACCAACAGCGGCAAGGCTAGTAGGGCACACTGTAGAAAAAGAGTGGCATTTTGCTTGACAACTAAAAGCTGCAAATATCCAATAACAGCCTTGTGACATGGGAGCACATGACTCAATTTAAATAAGCCTGATGACCCTCTGCCTAGCGGGCATGTGTTCATCACCAAGACTAGGTCCACAGCGGAAAACTGTGGTTGATGCCACGAAGGGCATCCGATCTGTAACAAGATGCTCCAATCTGTATAAAAATGAATCTGTGGCTTACCCCCCCTCAACGAGGTCCTAATCCAAGCAAGAAAAAAAGAAGATTGAACGGACAAGGGACTGTGGCCATTGCAAAATTGATTTGACATAGCACTTATGAAAAACCTAGTCTCCGTAACGTGGTTTTCGTGTGGCGCCGAGCAATTGAGGGCAATTCAGGTTTAAATCCACCTCTGAGTAGGAATCTTGAAGAGGCGCTATATAAATTTAAAATGGGGGAATGTTATGTTACATTGAATCATAGCTATGACAGGTGTACATAAGCAGCTCACAATCGATAAAATTCTGCTTTATGTCAGAAAGTAAGTGTACAATAAAAATCTCTCTGTCTAAACAAAGTCCGGCGAATTATCCAAAGTATCAATGTTACTCCCACTTGTGGCCCATGTAAGGCGTGCCTGTTGGATTCGGATACAACGATCTCACTTTTCGCACTACGCAATCTGGCATTATTTCCCGCATGTGAAGTACACCGTTCGATTCCGTTAGTTTCTTGGCCAGATATAATGGGCTCGTCCACCCACCCAAGTTGCAAATGATCTTCCAATATTTTCCATAAATTACTCTTCGTATTGGACTGTTAGCTGCATGCGCTGCTTGTCCTCCGCCAAGCCAACCTGGAGATGCAGAACCCACGCACGGAGAGAGAAAACAAAGAGGACAGGCGCCTTCCGATTGATGATTTTCACCCTGCAGCTGCAAATGATCAGCTGACACTTGAATGTCATGACTGTTTTGAGCCTCAATTTCTGACTCTGTACTATTTCCATTGGACGCGACCAAGACCTCCTTCGAAGCGGCATCCATACAAGATTTTCTTCTCTTTGGTGGTTCCAACTCTGCAATTGGAACAAAGGCAGTTTCGATTGGTTGGAGATATATTTATAATGTCATCAACATACAATTAGCTCTTTCGACTTGACTTGAACGACAGCTTAGCTGGGTTATGCATATGTTTATTGTCTTATTACATATCGTAATAATAATAATCATGGTAATTTTAATAATTACATTTTTAATTGGCCATTTATTATCATTACTGCTGTTACTGCTGTTCACATCAGTTGTCATTATACTAACATTGCTGATGTTATTATTACTATGTATTTCTATAGCATGGTTTGAGCTAAATATTTGCAAGGATAATAAATGCAATTTAATTTAATATTTATAAATCTTAGTTCAATCTTATTTGCGCACGTATAGCGCTACCTGAAGAACAATAGGGCCTACTTGTACAGGGTTCACCACACAAAACAATTTATACAATTTCAGTATATATATATATATATATATATATATATATATATATATATATATATATATATACGCATCGTCTTCATAATTACCAATTTTTTCAAAATTCCAGTTGTTGTGAGCAAAAAATGCCCGTATGGCTTCCTCTTGATCGCCATCTACCACAATAGTAAGTTCGTATTTGTTCATGGCAATCTAATCGCATATAGAAACTACAGACTTGTTTCTCAACCCTGTAAGTATCTTCATAGCAATGAACTCCATAGTAATATGAGTGTATGGGGGGGTAAATTTGGATAATTGGAACAACTTGTATACATTCTAGAAGTACAGGTATGACCTCTAGCCAGCTTACCTGGCTTTCGTATACACAAATTAGTCGACCCACAGCTCGGTTATATATATACAAGTGGTCAATTGATCGAGGTAGGGCCTGTACGGGGTATGCCCTGTCGGGTCTAGTCTGCCCTAGCGATGCATCTCCATCCATCCGTCCGACCGCTAGAGGGCCAGAGGGAGGGTGAAGGGCCTAGGGTGGGGGCTACCACCGATCGACCGACCGTCCCTGCGCCTCGCCTCCATTCCACAAAGCGGACGATGTTGCCTAGGCTATGCATATAATTAAATTCAGCAGCCTATGCTTGTAAGATGTGTAAACCAAAATGAAATCAACGCCCATTGGCCGACAGATGCTTACTTGAACCGCCTACAGTCGTTGGTCACTTCATTCTACGAGGGAAACCGCCAAACCTAAAACCTAGGGCTTTAAATAAGGGAGAATTAATGTATAGTATAAGTTTAACCGGATGGATGTGGGGAGCAAGTAAGAGATCCGCTTAAGTATTCCAATATTCTTTGCTAATTTCAGGGAAATGTAATTTATATTGTCGTTCCAGGACAAGTGTCTATCCACCAGAATGCCAAGGAATTTGGTTGACTCTACTTGTGTTAGGGGGGTACCTGCAATTTCTAGGGAGAGATCAATTGGCCTGATCTTTCTGTGAGATTTAAATACGATAAAGCTTGTTTTATCTATATTCAGGGAGAGCCTGTTAGCTGAGAACCAGTTATTAATTAGTATTAATTCAGAATTTATTATTTGCATTAGTGTTTGCCAAGAATGATGAGCAAAAAAAATATTTGTATCATCGGCAAATAAGATAAAATAAAGGGTTTTGGAGACATCTGCCAAGTCGTTAATATATATTAAAAAAAGTAGAGGACCGAGGTTAGAGCCCTGAGGGACCCCATACCTAATACCACTGCTATCGGACCAGGCACCATTGATCCAAACGCGTTGGGTACGGTTATCAAGATAGCTAACGAACCATTTTAAAAGTGGGCCTCTGATACCGTAGTTTTCTAACTTTTTAAGTAAAATTACATGGTCTACGGTATCGAAAGCTTTGGCTAAGTCTACAAATATTCCAACGGAGTACTCGTTATTGTCGATTGCTTTGGTAATTTTATCTTCTAAGTCTAATAAGGCCATGAATGTCGAGTGACCCTGCTGAAAGCCATGCTGAGATTGATGGATTAAGTTAAAGCTACCAATATAATTGCTAAGTCGATCGTAGACAATTTTTTCGAAGTATTTAGCGAAGTAATTAAGTACAGAAATAGGTCTGTAATTGGCCGGGTTATTTTTATCGCCTTTTTTGTAGATAGGTATGACTTTGGCTGCTTTAATGTTGTTTGGAACCACGCCATTTAAAAGAGAGCAGTTAATAATTGCTGCAAGAGGCTGAGCAATCAACGATAAATTTGACGAGGCGAGATAAGGGTCAATACCATCTACACCTTTCGTGTGGGTTTTTTTCAAAGTACTACAGATTTTTAAAAGTTCCTCCGGAGAAGTCAGAGTCATGCCCATAGAATTCAGCCTGGACGGGGGCAGAAAGTCCATGAAAGTTCCAGGTGTACATTGAATTTTCTTAGCTAATTCATCGGCTATGGTGGCAAAGTAATTGTTAAGTACATTGGCAATTGTAGCTGGATCATCTACTAGGGTTTCATTAACATTTAGAGAGGCAACCATCACTTTCTTATCATCAAGTAACATGATCGTTCTGATTACTTTCCATGTAGCTTTTATATCATTATGGCATTTCTGAAATTCGTTAGTATAGTGAGCACGTTCAGCATTTAGTCTTACTGATTTAAATTTATTTCGATATTCAATAAATTTCCTTTTGTTATGGTCATTCGGATTTTTTAAATATCGGACATATAGGAGGTTCTTCCTTCTGGAGGATTTAAGGAGCCCCGCAGACATCCAAGGATTTTTAAACTTGAACTTTCGGTCCTTAGATTCAGATAAAAGAGGGAACGCATCATTGTAGACCTGGCTGTATTTGTCTATAAAGGAATTGTAGGCTTCATTAGCATCACCCTGGTTGCATATCCTCAGCACAGGATCCCAGTTAATATCATATAGAGCAGTTTTGAATTTAGCTATCCGGTCTTCATTTACCAATCTATTTACCCCATAGTTCAGCTTTACAACAGGTATAGTTGTAAGAGTAAATCGAGCACAAATTGGGAAGTGGTCAGAGATGTCAGATACAATAATGTGGGCATCAAGCAACTTCGACCAGGAACTGGTAAATATATTGTCAATTAAAGTTCGAGTAGAAGGAGTAATTCGAGTAGGTCTAGTTATAACGGGTAGGTACAGATGAGTAGCCAAATGGTTATAGAAGATATTAGTCTCCTTGTGTTCGTTTACTTTTAATAGATCAATATTGAAATCTCCTAATAATATTATATCTTTACAGGTGGTCTTTATTCCCTCAATCAGTTCATCAATTTCCTCGTTAAACTCGTTTAATTTTTGTCCCGGCGATCTATAAATTATCCCTACCAGAAGGAAGCCCTTTTTCAAGTTCAACCTGATGAATAGACTCTCATACGTTTTATGTTCGATCCGACCAGCCAAGGGTGTATACTGATGAAAGTTAAGGCCTTCTTTAATGAATATGCCTACTCCTCCCCCTCTCCCTCCAAGTCTAGACTTTCCCAGAAAAGTGTATCCCGCAATTTGCATAGAGTCTTCAAGATTGGGTTCAAGCCATGTTTCGGTTAGAGCTACAATCGATGCCTGTGCCATATTGGTCAGGTCACTAATTTCTACCAGTTTATGAGCTACACTACGACAATTGATGTGTAAGGTCCTAAATTCCCCTTCTTTTATATTAGGTTCGTACAATTTAGCAAGTTCATGTGGGGCAATATATTTACTAGACCAGCTGGAATTTCTAAAATAGTTGTAGTCTGGGTCAGCATTTAGGTTATCTAGGGTTGAATTAGTTTCTGTTTCATCATGAAAAACCTGCAGTTCCGGTCCATCTGTTAATTCCATAATATCAACACAACGGCCTGAATTCAGTTCTACAGTCTCCTCCACATTCATTTCTTCATCATCGTCTAATTCCAAGCAAGGGTAAAGATTACAAGTAGAACACACCCATGTTAATTGGGCCGCCAATCCCTCATTCGTAGGCCTAAGTATAGAGCAGTTTTGGTGGAAAGTTCGACTGCAGCATGAGCACCTAATCATTTGGACAGAAGATACTGATAAAGTGCAAACATCGCACAGGGGATCACTAATTAGATCCACGAGGACTATCTTAGTTACCTCGTGCAGCGATCTCCTATTTAGATACATAGGGTCAAAAACGAATATACACATATGTTGTACCGCATTAGCAACTAGGCCCGAAATCAGCTACGATACAATACAACACAAATCCGTCGTGCGACCAATTAGCCAACAACAGCAAGTGGGCTGGCAAGTTACTGTACGTTAAAAAAAAGTAGTGTAAGTGAAGTAATATCTATTACTATTCAAGTAATAACCAAGCTATTCAAATAATAACCAAATTGATCACATCACAGTAATATGCAATAACAGTGGCTATGCAGTTCATGACATTTGCCAAGTTGACATTTGACATTAAGCATAGGGAACAGCAATTCATCTCGAATCTTAATCCGTGCAAGCATGATCAAATCTGGTGGAAATAAAATAGATATAATGATTTATCAGTCATCTTAGGGACAGCTTCCTGCTGATAAAAAAAAATTAAACAGAGACAATTGTAGAAGCTACTGGTCATCTCTTTGCGGATGATGTGCAAGCATTTGTCCATGGGTCTCCTTCATCCCACTTGCACTCAGTTGAGCGTATTGAGTCTCTCTCTGTTTTTAGTAGGTAATCCCTCGTCTTCTGTTGCTTTACTCAAGACTTCCTTTCTTGTGGCCTTGCGCACTGGGAGCGCCTCTGAACGGTTCACGCTATAGAGTCGCTTTATAAATGTTTAAATACAATGCAATACAATATAAAAGCACGCATACAAATTACAACAACAAATATATATATATTAAATATACAACTATACGCAGGGCACTGATCGTGTGCCATCGGTTGATGCCTTTTGCATTGGACACCGGGGTGATATAGAAGCTACTAATTAATAATATTATATGTGCTCTTACATCCTGTTGTAAACATGTAAGGGACTAATTTTCGTATACGCTTATATATATATAATAAATATATATATAAGCTTACGAAAATTGGACCCTATTTTATATATAATATATATATATATAAAGGCGCTGATATATATATATATATATTATATATATATATATTATATATATATATAAAGGCAAATATAATTACGCAAATCTTCTTATATTCTCTGTATATATATATATATATATATATATATATATATATATATATATATATATATATATATATATATATATATATATATATATATATATATATATATATTATATATATATATATATATATATATATATATATATATATATATATATATATATATATATATATATATATATATATATATATATATATATATATATATATATATATATATATATATATATATATATATATAACAGAGAATATAGGAAAGATGTGCGTATCTAAGCGTCGTACTCCTGTGTCAGTGTGCAATCGAGAAAGAGAAGAATTAAGAAACGAGGAGAGTCTGCATGCATGGGCTTCTATTTCCATCTGCTCTGATAGGGCGCAGAGTGCTTGCAATTGTTTTACGATTTCTGGAGAGCTCAACAAATATCTCTTGTTTGTTCAGACAGACGTTAAGGAGCGTTTCCATAAAAAAAAAAGACGTGACCTTGATGGCCCCTTGACCCAAAGGTCAGCGAATAAAGAAATGCTGACAAATGGCGCCTCGGATCCGTAGTAGGAAACACTAGAGAGCAGCAACATAGACCTTGGCCTATGCGGGGCCTATTTGCGTATAGGCCTTTGTTTAGGTATATGATTGTGGGCCTATTAACCTGCTTCATGCATATCGGTTGTGTTCTAAAAACAGAACAGCTGCTTCTTTAAAAGCAGTTAAGTGACTATAAAAGTGACATAGGGCGTCCTTAAGGGTTACTGGAGATCTCTGCGCCTACATCTGTCTGTCTGGCTATGTCTCTGTATATATATGTGGCCATAAAGGAGGTCTGCGTGTGTGTGTGTATATGTGTGGCTCTGTGCGTATGCATGTGTGGCTTTGTGTATATCTGAATGTGTGGTTCTGTGTGTGTGTATGTGTGTTGGTGGCTCTGTGTGTATGTGTGCGTGGCTCTGTGTGTCTGTATGTGTGGCTTTGTGTTTGTGTGTGACTCTGCGTGCATGTGTGTGTGGCTCTGTGTGTCTGTATGTGGGGCTTTGTGTATGTGTGTGTGGCTCTCTCTCTCCCTGTGTGTGTGTGTGTGTGTGTGTGTGTGTGTGTGTTTGTTTC